>WFIW01000069.1:0-45105 GCA_009756535.1 Metschnikowia sp. UFMG-CM-y6306 | reverse complement strand
GGGCTTATCAGTCTAGATCTCGGGAGAAGGGGACCATAGGGGTCTGGACCGAGCATGGAGGCGAGGTCCGACGTCATACCGCGTCTAGCCGTGCATCGCACTTTGAGTGTCTATGGGTAGTACACTACCCATGGGGAGCCTAACAGGTTAATTCAGATAAGGGTATATATCTAGAGATATATTTACTAACTAAGCATGAACTTAATGCAATCTTTATTTCCTGAAAACGTAAAATCATATATTCCTTCAACTGATGAGTATAACCTTTAAGTAATGCTATATATGGTGGTAGAGTTATAGCTAAAAAGGGTGTATATAATGAACATATAATATATGCTGATGCAGTTTCTTTTATCCTAGCGCAATGAAATTGTTGGAACATGCTTACGGTATTCCTAAAAAAGTAAGTAAAATAAACTGGAATTGGTGTATACAAAGTAGATTTAATTCATAAAGATGATCAAAAACCTTCTTATTATTTGGATTAGAAGAGATGAAAATGGTAGATTAAAGTGGGGTTGGTTTAAATCTCATCAAGGTATTTATCATACTTATGACTTAAAAACTGCGAAAGATCAAGGCTTTATTATAAATTGTATACAAGGTATTGTATCCTCATAAAGCTTATATATTTGATAGAATAAATTATATAAACTAAAAGATGATCATCTGGTATGTAACGGTATTCAAAAACCCTGCCCAATAGAATGATAGCTAAAATCGCTTTAAATGGTGGTGGTTATGGCAAGTTTGTTCAAAAACCTATAGAAAAGGAAGTATATGTAGTAGAAACGGCGTTATAGCTGGTAGGTTTTATGAAATGGATCCTGATAATTTATGGCATAATAAATTTCAAATATCTCCTCCTGAATTCTATAATTTAGATGGCGATAAATATGATCAAATGATAATACAAACTGTAAACAACCCGCTCAAAATGGTATATCTATATTAAGGTTCAAGATATGGATTATACTCTCTATGTAAGAAATTTGACGGCTTAGAAATAAGATATAGTGATACTGATAGTGTTTTTAAGAGAATCTTCTATAACTTACTCAGAATTTAAAGATATCTGTAATACTGATTTAGGTTCTTTTTTCAACTCGTTTTAGTATATTGCTATACAAGGATATGTAGGTAGACCTAACAGACCAACGATTCAATGCGAGCAGGCTGGGGCTTTATATAGGTCTCCCTTGGACTGCATATATCGCTTCGTCAGCTCGACTCATCTCATCGCATTGATGGTCTACTCCTTATTGGTTGATTGCATGCGCTCCTGCATCGAAGTACCTTGACTCCATGCAGGCCAAGTACTCGTTGACATCTTTAGACGATACAATAGTGGTAGCTTAAATAATAAAACATCTGAAATGGTAATATGTGGTAAAATGTATGGCTATAATTATAAATAGGTAAATTATCAGTCAAATATAATTATGCAGATTTGTTGGCATTAATACATTTTATTTTGGTGTTATATCTGTGACATAGGCCAAATAATTTTCAAGTATTAAATTAGCAGGCACTATAAATGGGCATAAAAATGGGCAAATGTAAAATTGGCGTATTTAAATAAAGCCAAAGATAATAATATCGGATAAAGCTAGATATAAATATTTGCAACATGTGATATAATAATCCGGGTACTAAGTTAATTACAATAATCTGCTATTTATGCAAGTAGTCGTAGCAAGAAAATGGAGCAATTCTAGTTCTAATTTGCCTAAAGTTTCGGCTCATACTTGTAGCTCAGATACGGCTCGGGTTCCTCTAATGTGTTATTCGGGTAAAATTCAGATGGCAAACTGAGCAGAGTAAATCAGATGGTTTGAAAGGATTTAATAGCTTGAGAACTGGTTGAATGACTATCCCTACCGTTCATCATTCATGTTCACATAACAATATTAACATCACCATTCCTATAACTCTCTGACGACTCACTTTGACAGTATCGTGGTGGTTACAACTACATTAGTCAATGGACATTTGATCTAAACTAATTATGTTAACACCAGTAGGAAGATATAGATAGCGTTGTACCAAGCGTGGACCACCGGTCATTGCAGGCGCATGTTAGAAGTGCTTTTGTATCAACAGATCAAGAGTCAAATTTTCTACCGATTGAGAAAGCCCATGGTCAGGATTAACCAGCTCCGACTCGTGACAGAGGATGACCTCAACACCAAGGACGCCTGAGAATGAACGCCTGAGAATAACGCCTGAGAATAACGCCTGAGAGAATTCAGTCTCCATGACGAATGCCACCGAATGGTACTTGTTATCTTCAAGTGCGTCTTCTGAACGCTTTGACCTTTAAATATCAAACGGGATTCCATCAGGGTTCTTTACCATTCCCCAGTTCTCGTTGTCTCTTGTTATTTCAGCCAGTTCTTATGACAAATGCTTCCCAACTTTGTCACTCTGATGCTTTCTGCCTCTCACCAAGTCTGCCAATGAATAACCCTTTTCATGCCAAGCGATTCCGTCGAAGTTAGCTGCCAAAAATGGCTCCTGACTTAATTCAGTGCAAAAGGCGAAAGCAAGTGGAATACCTAAGGAAGCGATTCCCGCCGGCATTGCAAAGGCTTCAGATTGGGGGAAGTAGGAGCACGAGCATCGCTTAGCAACTCCTTTAGAACAAGAGAGGAAATTATCACCACAGAGGTTCGTCATTTGGAGAAGTTGTTAGCAGACAACGAGATAACGATCATTGCCGACGTTAACTGCCGTAAATGAGAACACTAATAGCGCATGGTGACAAGACTCATCACTAGTGTGGAGGAGAAGGCCGAATCACCATCGGGGTATCGCAAAACACAGGCGATCGGCCGACCATATAACGGCCATTGACACTAGGATGATGGGTTGTTTTCAGTCGGGCTCAAGACAGACGGAGAGGATGACAAAAAGAACAGCCACCCAGTCCAGCTCAGCCGGGGTCTCGGACTCGGCAACAATGAGCACAGCCAGTAACTTACTAGATGATCATGAAGTTACAACAGACCGGCCCTGCCGTCGAACAGTATCGATGAACACCAGAGGGCCGAGCACGAAGGACAAAAACATTCACTAGACATTGTGTTACAGAGAACACGCAAACTCATCGGATCGAAAAGAATCGGGAGGACACACAAAGGACAAAACCTTGCAGGAGTGAAGGCATCTCAGTTCCTTGTATCCCAAAAGTACGGAAGAATGTATGAACAGGGTGAAAATGATAACAAACCACTATAAGCATGGATTCACGTGGAAAAAGGTACCACGTGGAACAAGGTACCTATATTTATGGATCCTTGTTATAGCGCAAAGCTAGTTTTCACACCGTCCACACCACAACATCACCCCGAACTCAAGACTTAGAGTTAACATATGCTCTCAAGGCTTCGAATTTGTCTCGGTTGTCATGTATACCGTATCATACGGGACAAGGTGGAGGGGACACGATTTCCAGAGTGTCACCCTACAAAAGAATTCCAGAAGGGGTCAAAGGAAGAAGGAATGAGCGGTAGCCAAGAAGGGTTCAAGAGACTCAAGAGAGGAGAGTCCAAACGGATCTAAGAAATGTTCATAGTCCAAGAATAGTCCACCTGCTACTGAACGCATTGAACGAGCAGACACGACACAACCGTACGAGGGAGACGACACAACCGTACGAGGGATACGACACAACCGTACGAGGGATACGTCACAACCGTACGAGGGAGACGACACAACCGTACGAGGGATACGTCACAACCGTACGAGGGATAGGCGATGAAACTTAGGAAGAGATTTAACCAACGTACCAACGTGTTATCGGCTAGAATACATCAATGATGCTTCATCCAGAGGATTCCACGAGTCTCTTCCATAGCCTCGTCACTTCAAGAGAGAATCATGGCCACTGCGAAAACCCCATGGCTCCTGATTTGAAGAACTAGCCAAGACGTCGTGACGAATATATCTAGTCCTTCGCAGGTGACGAAATCTCAACGAATCCCTATACATTACCGAAGCGAATGGAGTGATCAGTCAGCACATACACAAGGAAATTGCACGACCGACTCCTTAAAACGAAGTCGCGGATGCGAGACATGCATAAAGGATGAAACTGAAATCTTCGGGACTTGGTCAGACCTCGATGAACATCGGGACGATATTGAGGGCTCAATCCCTCTGATCCTCGTCAGCATATCTTGAATAACGTCGGTCAAGACTAGGTTGCAACACAAGCTTCGTCCGAGTGCCTGACCCGAAAACATGTAGCACGGGTCGTTTGCGTTCCCGCATTTCGAAGGCAAGACTTCCCAGCATTCATGAAAAAATAAGGGGGTGGTGGGACAGAAGGTATGTCTTCACATCATTCCTGTTGGAAGGTCAGGGGAGGTTGTGGAACAGCATATAGAACTGCCCATCATTCATGTCGAAAAGTCAGGGGAGGTGATGGAACCGAAGGCAGGACTCCACATCATTCATGATGAAACACCATGAAGACCCCGGAGAAGTTAAGCCAGGGACTTCACGTCCGTCGAGAAGACGAGCGGGATGCATCTATACACTTGCGCAACGAGACAGCCAAAGCTATCAATATGGCAAATGGAAAAGCTATCAATATGGCAAATGGATGTGCTTCCCGAATACCTTCACATAAGTCCAGCAGAGCCAGCGTGCTCGTCCGTCCGGGGAGTACATCTCCAATAAGACGTGAAAAGAAACCTTGGAAGCATTGAAAGCTACACAAGGTAAGGAAACGGATTTGCATGCCAAAGAAGTTGAACTCGCAACATATGCTGCGCTGAATCAGCATGCAACAAGAGTATGAGGGAGCCTGAGATAAACGGAATCTTTGAGTTGGCAGAATTACCGAAACGCCTTAAATGGGCATTCGCACTCAAGAAACATAGTCTGCACAAGGCGAGACTTACGGTACCATGAAACTTCCGGAGGGAAGGAATTGATCATCAGGAACATTCTCACGTGTAATCAGACACGCAAGTTTGGGAATGGTCTTAGCCATGGCTATCAAGCAAGGCTGGTTATGAGACAAATGGATGTCACCACAGCATTCTTGAATGGAATGTTGGGAAAGAAGATCCATATGAAGCAGCCAGAGAATTATTTTTTCAAAGGAACGGAACTTTTGGTCGTTAGGCCAAAGAAGTCTGTATTCCGACGTAATTCCATGTGCCCTCATAATCCTAAGAGGCCTCAGCATTTCACCTTCTTGAAATCCAATTCTTTGACGAAAACTTTCAGGCGTTTAGTTTTCACAGTCAGGCATCTTTGATTGCCATCCTCGTGGGGATGTGTATTTCTTCACCGAGCTTCTTGGATGAACTGAATCTCAATGCGGCGCCAGGTTCTTTAGATGTTAGACTGGCGCTTTGTCTGTGTCAGGTCTTTCTTCTTGGTCGAGACGGTAGATGGGCTTTCACTTTTGTCGCTTTGATCTGCCACGTAACCTTCAACAGTGAAGGTTCCCGTGTGTCACGGATCTACGTGGACCGCACCCGCCATGTAGCCAGAAAGTCGCTGTTACGGCACTCTGAGGTCGGTGAGAGCCGTTACCAGGAGTTTTTGGACTAGATGTTGTGCTGGGCTGGGTTTCAACCACAAAAGCAACAAAAACGCACGTCTGAGGCAGTCTTGTCAAAGTCATGATGAGATATGGGACCAGGGAATTTGCGTAGCCTTTTGAAAACACATCTTGGAAAGGCCTTCGAAAATGGCCCGAGTTCCTGAGGTTTGTGCACCAAAACCCACGCACGGCCTCGGCAGGAGCACGAGACCCTAGCCTATGTTCACGAATAATTGGCCAGTCCAAGTGATGGGTACAAAAAGTGAGAGCGGTCAAGCCCATTTGCCAGGCCACGTTGTCAGCACGCGTGCCTTCATTGGTGAGCATCCGTAGACTCTTTTGGAGGCTCTCTGGGGCATCTTCACGGCCGAGGGCAAAGAATACTTGAAATCAACAAGCCTCTGTCAGGAGCAAGAGTGCGTCTAGCCAAGTCATGCAGGGTACTTCGCCAGCCTAACGATGGTACTTTTTTGACAAAAGAGCCCGAAAATAATAGGTGCAGACGAAATCGCCTGGTGCATGACGAGCACAGGCACAGAGTCCAGATCCAGTAGTGAACAAGGAGTTGCGGATTGGGCTGACGGACAAAATGGCCAAATAGTATCGGGCGTGGACAGAATGCCGAACAAATCTTGACAAAAGAGCCTTTTGACCCCTTGAGATTCGCATAACGAATTTTGTGTAATTGCCATGCTGAATGATTTTCAATTCAAGCACCGGGTTGCACGGTTGCTCTAGCAAAAGTATGTAGATTTTTCCATGGACATCAATGTGGGTTTCTGGGTCTCGGGATGTCTATAATATTCACGAACATCCAATTCCTTGCACACCAACGAGTCAAGTCTGCGGGAGGTTGGAGTTGTCGCTCTAAGAGCCTCTTGTTGACAAAACGCTCACCTGCACAGAATATGGAACAGTGATATCTAGTCTAATGATTCTGGTACAATTTGGTCGTCTTGGTCATACGTAGTCCCACCAGATCTACCTATACCAGTATCTTGCAGCTAACTGTTCCGTCTTGATGCCTTTGAAAAAAGGGCGGGATCCCTCACTTAAATATTCTCACCGGGTTCCTGCATCTGACGCCGAAAGCCCGCAAGGGATGGTGCAGAACAGGTATGCCACTTCTCTGCATGTACCGCTGTTTCAGCTGCACCACATGTCCTGAAATGTGTGAATGACGCTCCCATGGTTCAGCTATGCATCCCCATGCGACGGTCTGCACACAATCCCGCTCTGCACACAAGCCCAGACCTGCATCCAGAGTAGGCACCGATGCAGGCTCGCGCATCAACTTTCAGTGTGGGCCTGTCCAGTCGCCGTAGCACAGAGTTCATACTTGGCTATGTTTAAGATAATGCTATTCCACTACTTCTAGTGCCTCTCAGGAGGGGTGGCAGTACGCTTCTTTGGTCAACCTTATCGTCTCTCCAATCAGGCAATGCTCCATAACATAGCACTTGAGCACTGCCTTGGGTAATTGTACTAATGGTTGCTAGCGAGTGATGCGCCGTGCCACTGCATGACTGATTCTTGCGAGAGAAGCCCTGCGTTGTTCATTGACTGCTTCGAATTGCCCATGATTCCAACTTCATGATTGAATGACACCGTTGGACAAATCTGTCTAACGTAGCCGTCAACTGGCAGCTCCCACCCATCTATGGCTCGAAATCCATCTTCTTCTTGTCGGACTCTTCCTTGATGTACAACAGATTAACGCCCGACCAATCCACCTTGATACTTCGTTGCATATCAGTGTTTTTCAAAATGTGCTCTCTCTCCTTCTTCCAGTTGTCCTGCACGTCCGCGAAGCCCTTGCCCCAAACCTTATCGTACACCTTCATAATCTTGGCTTGCTCAGCTTGCCGCATCTCTTCCAACGCCATCCACTCCATATGCTTGAGGTCATCCAGCGACGGCTCGTAGATATGCCAAATCACATAGTGCGGCAATCCAACCACCGAGTAGCCCATGCGCTTGCTCATTTTCCCGAACGCCTCTGTTTCGGCGTGTTTTTCAAACGAAAACGCAGGGAAGTGCAGCCCACTCCGGAACACCTTGGATTTGGTTAGAATCGACACTCCGCCGATCCCGTCCAAGTCCATTTCCACTTCGGGGTCGCCGTATGGGTCCCTCAAGTATGCCAAGTGTGGCCGCCATGTCTGGTACTCAACGTATCCCTCCACAATGCACGCATCCTCGTCCAAAGTGTCTGCCAATTGCAATCCGCCTTCAGATTCCTGCCACGAATTCAAGTCGTATGGCTGCTGGTTGCCTAACCAATCTGGTAATGGCCGCCACACATTCGGCACAATCACATCCTTATCATGGTGCATCAAGTCCTCTAATATGGTGGGCGGCACCGTTTCCACGTCTGCATCCCTCCAATATACGAACGAATGGTACGGCTTGACCGCAACCGTCCATAGCCAGTTCCGCGCACGTGCCATGAGCTTTCTCCGAGGGCCTTGCGCTGCAAACCCGTGTCGATCGGAAAATGACTGGCCAATCACCTGGCCGAAATCTTTTTCGAAGATTTCAATCTCTCCAAAATGCATCCGAGGGTCGACGTCGGTCTGAAGTTCGTTCAAGTGCCGCTTCAATTCGCCCATTGTATCATCCGATGAGTCACTCACCAAAAATGCCAAGTCGATCAACTCGTGCGGATAAGTCAAATTCCTCATGTGACCGAAGAACATCGGCAAGTGAGCTGCTGCATCTCTCAAAGGCACGCAAAACAACACTCGCTCATCCCGCTGCCACCCATCTGCAGATCCAGTGTAGTGGGCCAAGTCAAAATACTGCACATTTGACTGGCTCGTGAAATTGGGAACGTACAACGAGTCCTTCGATACCAGGGCAATCTCAAAGAGTCCGACAATGAGTAGAATGCACAGAATTAAACCCACCTTGAATTTGTGTTTGAGAAATGTTCCCATCACATCGCCACGGCCGAGCGATCCTTGAACTGAGGAGAGTAATGGCGCCGTTGACTTTTCATTGTATTCATAGGGAGTCATTTGGATCAGCGACATTGATAGGTATCTTGATATTAGCTCTAGGAATTATTCCGATGTAACGATAACGGACTCACTCTAGGCAGGTAGCTGAATATCAATTTTTTCAAGATTTTCAAACACCACCGTGAAGCTGAGCGGGCGGAGAATTTGATTCAGCGAAATCGAAGTTTGAGAACTGATCCAATTTTGAATCTTTGAGTATTATTTGGTTTGCCCTGCTTCCAAATCGTAGACGGGAAGTCCTCGAGATGATGTCGTTGGGTGGAATCGAAAGGATGGCCTAGAATAGACTCTCACGACAATAGAAAATATATTAGGGTCCAGAGCAAAATATTGGCTCAATTAGAACAAAACACCTGGGCCGATTCGAAGGCCAGGATGAATAAGACTGAATAATGAACGTCGGGCCAGAAAGAGGCTATTAATAAACTTGAAAAAGGCACAGGGGATTGGGCGCCGGGCCTTTATATATGGTATTGGGGCTTATGCACACAAAAAGGGATGAAACACGCCTATGACACACGAAGAGGCGTATATAAGTACAGCGCTCCCTGCTAAGAAAATGGTTGCCTGGATAACTACCCGTGTTTTTCTTTTCAAGATCTGCGCGCAACCGCACGACATGATCCCACCGTTTCAAATACATGCAGGAACTCGATCTTCCTGCAGCGTCAATCACTCCAACATTTCGGGCCCTTCTATGGCTTGTGGCTGCCTTTCTCAGGCGGAGTACTTTGAGATTGCTTTTATCAAGAAATGGCCCTATTTTGTGGTACAGCATTGCTGGCGCCTTTGGTGGAGGACTTCGTGGAGCCGTGTGGATGTACGGGTCTTAGGGGTGCACGTGGGTGGCGGATCCGTACAGGGGGCATACCCAGACTAGATATACCCAGATTAAAGCACAATGGGGGCTATTTTAAGCACCCCAGTGGCGGCTGATCGAACAACAGCCCAATAACTCAAAAGACAGCGTCGAATCCCTCAGGGGAATCAGGCATCGCGTTATATGCAGGCAGGGCCTTTTGCGCGTCTTCTGGTAAACAAGCGCTAAGTCAACCGCCACACACTAAGGTCGAGGGTCCAGCCACTTGTCTCAAACTACACAGGTGCCAACAAGAGTCGTCTCTGTTTTTCCAATTCCTCAATTAGGTCTAGCTTGCGTTTTGTCCTCTCCAAAAAGACACGTGGACTCACCATCGCGGCCTGGTGTCAGGGGAGACCATTTTATTTTCGAACCGCTCAGTTTCATCAACACGTTGCTGTCTTCCACATTTTTGTTCCATGATCAGTACCAATGAAAGTGGAGGAACTTATCATAGATGGCTTCAAATCCTATGCCACGAGAACCGTGGTGAGTGACTGGGACCCACAATTCAACGCCATCACAGGCCTCAACGGATCGGGCAAATCCAACATCTTGGACGCCATTTGCTTTGTGCTAGGTATAGCTTCCATGACCACTGTGAGGGCCTCAAGTCTTCAGGATTTGATTTACAAAAGAGGCCAGGCTGGTGTAACCAAGGCATCCGTGACAATCGTCTTTGACAATTCGGAGAAGGACAAGTCACCCATCGGGTTCGAAAACTCACTCAAAATCTCAGTTACGCGCCAAATAATCTTGGGCGGCTCCTCCAAGTATCTTGTCAACGGCCACAAGGCACAGCAGCAAACGGTATTGAGTCTTTTCCAGTCGGTGCAGTTGAATATCAACAACCCCAACTTTCTCATTATGCAGGGTAAAATCACCAAAGTGCTCAATATGAAGCCTCAGGAAATTTTGTCCTTGATTGAGGAGGCGGCGGGAACGAAGACGTTCGAAGATCGCAAAGACAAGGCCATCAAGACCATGCAGAAAAAGGAGGCCAAGTTAATGGAGATCCGCAACTTGCTTAAAGAGGAAATTGAGCCCAAGTTGGAGAAGTTCCGATCGGAGAAGCGCATTTTCTTGGAATACAACAAAATCCAGATCGACCTCGAGCGTATTCAGCGCATAGTCAAATCTTACAACTACAAGAAATACTCATCGAATTTTGACATTTTCTCAACAAAGAAATCTGAGAACGAAGCGGTGATCAGCGAGTTGCAACGGACCATTGAACGGCTTGGGGGCGAAATTGCCAACTTGAACGCGGACCTAGACCAGGTCAAGGAACAAAAGAAGGCTGAGCAAAGTGGTGGTAGCCGTATCGAAGCCTTGGCAAAGCTTGACTCGGAGCTATCCGATGATATCACCCGATTGAGAACAACTCGGGATTTGACGCTAGAGAATTTGGCCGAGGAAAATGCTCTCTTGGATCTGTCCTGCATGCAGCGCGAGGCCTTGGAGCTGGACATTGAAAAGTCTCTGGAGACGTTTCGTTCGTTTGAGGAAAATCATCAGCAGGTCAAGGAGAAGTTTGCTCAGATGACAGAGGAGTTCAACCAAAAAGAGGAATTATACTCCACCCTCTCCACTGGTGTAACGGCTAAGGGAGGATTCGACGGAGGGTACATATCGCAGTTGAAAGCGCTCAAGGAGGAGTTGAGCGGGACGCAACGTGTCATCAGCCAACTGAACTTGAAGCTTCTGCACCTCCGTGACAAAGTTGCTGGTGACTCGAAGCGGATCTCACAAGCCAAAGTGGAAAACGCGTCATTGATGGCAGAGATGGAGAGCTACAAGCGCGAGATTTCTGAGAAGGAGGCTCAGTTCGAAAAGTATGGCTTCAACCCCAAGGCCTACCAGGCTGCAAGAGACCAGGAAAGTCTCATACGAAAGCAGATTGCGGAGTTTAACCAGCAGCTCAATCACTTGAAACGTGAGATAGGCGGCAACGTGGAGTTTACGTACTCCAAGCCTTACTCCAATTTCAACTCTGATTCTGTGAAAGGCACGGCGCTCCAGCTCTTCACTCTTAGCGAGAACTCGGCCGAACTGGCGTTGGCGTTGCAAGTGTGTGCAGGTGGGCGTCTTTACAATGTTGTGGTGGATAATTCAAACACGGCTTCGGCTTTACTCGAACGAGGCAACCTCAAAAGAAGAGTAACAATTATTCCGCTTGACAAGATCTCTGCTAGGCGAGTTTCGCCGGACAAAGTCCAGTACGCAGCAGACAAGTGCCCAGGAAAGGTAGAGCTAGCAATCAACTTGATTGAATTTGACCAGAATGTGGAGAAGGCTATGGAGTATATATTCGGCACGACCTTCATCTGCAGGGATCCAGGGTCAGCGAAGGATGTGACTTTCGACGCCCGGATTAGGGCGCGTTCCATAACGTTGGACGGCGACATTTACGATCCGGAGGGCAACTTGTCAGGTGGTTCACGACGCAACAATTCGTCGATTCTTCTCAAGACGCAGAAGTATAATACGTTGCTCCGCCAAACGCAGCAGTACGAGGCGAAGCAGCGAGATATGCAAGAGCAATTGGCCAAGATGGAAGCCCTCAGCGAGTCTACTAAGCAGCTCCAAACCGAGCTCAACTTAAGCAAACATGAGATGTCGTTGTTGCAAAGAAAATTGGATAACAGTGGAGGGTCGGGAGTCATTCGCGAGCACGAGGCCAATATGCAAGAGATTGCTCAGTTGGAAGCAGATGTGAGAGAAGCAGAGAGCCGTACGGCCGAGCTTGAGGTGCAAATCTCTTCAGTTAACAGAGATATAGAGGAGTTTAAGCAGGACAAAGGTCTGAAGCTTCAGGAGTTGGGGAAAGAGATCAAGGCTCTAAAGGGCCGGCTCCAACAGGAGAATGCCAAGGTGAAGCAAAACGAGGAGCAGTACGAGAACCTCCAGCTCGAGGTTGATCAGAAAAAGGTGGATTTGGGGGCGGCCAGCGAGTCCATTGAAGCGGTACAGAACAGTATCATCGAGACTCAAAGGAAAGTCGCTGAAACCGAGCAGAAACTTGATGAGGTGGAGGAGCGACACTTGGAGGTGCGTACGCAATTGGACGACGAGCGGGCGAAGGTGTTGGGATTAAACGAGGAGATTGGCGAGTTGAACAAGATTATCACGGAGAAAAGCGAGCAGCAAAGCCAGGCCAAGCTTCAGGCGCAAAAGCTCAGCCACGATTTGGAAAAGTCGGCCGAGGCCACGGAGTCCATACGGCGCAAGTTGGATCTGCTCATAGCGGAGAACGAGTGGTTGGCGGACGAAAACGTGGTGGCGGGGATCATCCAGCAGTACCCAGATATCAATGTGGACGAGTACGAGAGTCAGGGCAGCATCTTGGCCGAGCGCATACAGAACATGAAGCGCAAAGTCAACCCCAACATCATGAACATGATTGATAATGTGGAGAAGAAGGAAGCGGCGTTGATCCATATGATCCGCACCATTGAAAAGGACAAGTCCAAGATCGAGAACACCATCGACAAATTGAACAATTACAAGAGGGACACGTTGGACAAAACCTACCGCAAGGTGTCCACGGATTTCGGCGACATCTTCGCCGACCTCCTTCCGGGGTCGTTTGCCAAGTTGGTGCCCATCAATCCGCTAAACGTGACCTTGGGGCTTGCGGTGAAGGTGAAGTTGGGGCCGGTGTGGAAGGAGAGCTTGGTGGAGTTATCGGGTGGCCAGCGCTCATTGATTGCGTTGTCGCTCATCATGGCGCTCCTCCAATTCAAGCCTGCACCCATGTACATCTTGGATGAGGTAGATGCGGCGCTCGACTTATCGCACACACAGAACATTGGGCACTTGATCAAGACGAGATTTCGTGGCTCGCAGTTTATCGTGGTGTCGTTGAAAGAGGGTATGTTTACGAATGCCAACCGGGTATTCCGGACACGTTTCCAGGACGGCACGTCCATGGTGTCAGCCATGTAGGTTTGCCGAATGAACTGACTTTGGCAGAAGATGGCAGATGAACTGACTGGTGGCAGAAGAAGATGGCAGATGAACTGACCAGTGGCAGAAGAAGATGGCAGATGAACTGACCAGTGGCAGAAGAAGATGGCAGATGAACCCGACACCGATCCTTCAACCCTGCGGTCCAGTTGTCTTTGACAGCTCAACCCAATTATTGAAGCCGGGAGACGGTTCCACTAGCACGAACAGATTAAGGTCCCCAGATGAGCGACTGGAAATGTGCTAGCGAATAGGTCCGTGTTGATGCATGCCGGAGAAAAATGGATATACACTGAGGGGTGAGTTCCAACCGGAACGGATTGATTCAGAAGATTGGCCGAAATGAGAGTTTGGTTGACGCATGAAACGGATCACCAGCACAGGTGTATCCCCCTGAAGTCGTCCCCTGAGAAGTCGTCCCTGAAATCCAAGATTGCAGATGAAGATCGCACCCATGATCTCGCAGCATTACTCACGACGGCTTGACAATCACCGCACGGGACACAGAATCAACCAGTTGGTATGGCCGACATCCCAGTGTTGAATGCCGCCATCCATCAATCATGGCCATGTGTGGTCACGTGCCCCGCGCTCTAGGAGCTAAGGTTTGGAGCCGCACTTGGGCCAAAAAAGGGGCATACAACAGCTGATCCCCAGAGCCGAGAGCGGGGATAGCAAATTACAAAGTGTCATCACACCCGCAAAGACGCGCCGCGCAGAATGTATAAAGCCAGGGCAGAATCCCCCAGCCAAAAAGGGACCTCCATTTCTAAAGCACATTTATACGATCAGGCTTTCATCAACCATCACCCCTCTTACTATCTGAACGGGTGAGCACCTCAAAGCAGCCGTTTCCAAATACTTTGGGTATTCTAGCTCTCCTAGAAGGCCTACCGACGCCATGCCAGGAAACAGAGACACCGCGAACGGGTTGCGTGGAGAAAGGCCTCAAGCCGCCATCAATGCAATAGCTCCAGGGCAGAACATCACCTACTATATCCAGCAGCTCATGGACATTGAGAACGACGTTAGGCGGTTCCACCCGGCCCAGTACGAACCCATCGTGCACTGGCTCGTGGACACCGTGATCTATCTCGTCAAACACTATCCACATATGGACGTTGTTATCCTTACTATACCCGACCGCTACGAGGCATCCGCTCTCGCACGCTTGAACTCAATGAAAACTGGTTTAAGGCGGGTCAAGGAAGAGTTTGGAGACGGTCCAACAAACCAGAAGGCGGGGCAAACGTTCTCTAAGCAGTCCTACGGCCAACGGAACCGGTACCGGAACTTCAATGGCGGAAGGTACCGGCTGCGCAACAACGGACAAGGTCAACAATGGTTCAGCACCCCGGTGTACCTGGCAAATTGATATCAGCTCACGACTAAGTTGACCGTGAAACACGGAGTAAAGCCAACATTAGTGAAACTGATCAGACCTGTGTAATCTGGATGATGAACTTTTTCAGAGCGACAGGATAGCATGGCAGAAGACGCCGATCTTACTCGACATCCGAGAAGGAGGAAAGTAAGGCTGAATCTAGTCACTTGACCAATTCAGAGCTGGAAGAAAGTATGCACCAATACATGAAGGGCCTTTCGAAATATTCTCCCTTTACTATCACGATCCCTTTCCCTTTGGGACAAAGCGTCTTTTATTTTCATCATGAGTGGCTGTTCCATGATCTTCTCCCACTACTCAGCTGCTTGGTCCCGATGCCAGTGCTCTTCATTTTGCTGGTGGCGGTGGTCAAGCTGCGATGGCTGACGGCATACCCCGGTCCTTCGAGATGTCTGTTTTCGCAACCAACATGTTTCCAAACGAGCCTTGATTTCCCGTTGCGATTCATTCCTCAGGGATATTTCCACGTGGTTACGGTGGCGGGATTTCACCTGCCATAATTGACTTCTTGAAATCAATATATCCAGCCGCGAGCATTTCAGAGAGCCCGTATTGGATTTTGAATTGGCCCCGGCTCAAGCTTATCAAAGGTTGGAATTATCATGCGACGGACGTTAAGCCTGAGTTCCTTAGGTGTCGTGCTATCATCACCTGGGAATATTATTCTGTTCATCCAGAAGTCCTTTCAATTCGGCATACGGGGGGTGTTGGTTATCCCCTAAACCTTTCAATGCCGCCTAGGCTAGCGACAATATCATCTACTCGAACGGGAGTATGAGAAGTTGGTTGTACGACATTGTATGACTTCAAGTTCGTGATTCTCAGTATCGCTCGCCGAGGGATTAGACGAATCCAGATACATTGGCGTTATGGAAATTCGTATGGTTGTTCATATTTGGCGCAAGCATTCGTCCAGCTCTAATTGGTGAATGCGCCAGGCTTGACCGATTCTCCCCTTTTTGGAACCTTACTTCTGGGTGTTTGACATATCCTGCCGTCTGATCCTGCCTGATAACAAACCAATCATCTCTTGACGGCTCTCAAGGATGATTTCGGTAAAAGAGGAGTCTGCTACCCTGAAGAAAAACTACCGACAACTTCCTATAAATGATTAGACTCCAATTCTGGTACGGAATGCAGTGTGGCCATATGGACGTTCTTGTTGGGGCCTCTAAGAAAAGAGAGAATACAGAAAAGAGAGAATACAGAAGAGAGAATACAGAAAAGAGAGAATACAAAAGAGAGAATACAGAAAACACAGAAATTATCGGATCTCAATCGTACAGTGTATCTGGTCACCAATAATGCCACCTTGCAGAATGTTTGACCGTGCCCTTTACCTTCTTGAACCCTTATCTTCCAAACTGAATTGTTTGTCAGTATATCATTTCCCCTGACTGGTTCTTCTATCTTCTGCCTCAACCAGTTAATGGGCTAGTGCGGTTTGACATTTCTGAATAAGCACCGAAAGGAAGAACGTTCAAATCCAACAGTGTATTGATGGTTCATCATGGATCAGCATACCAGCGTCTACTCACCCATTCATTCATTCACTCAAGCAGAACAGGACCCGTTCGCAAGCCCTGTCCAAGAAAAGGCAGCATCGAGGAGACAAGCGCGGGAAGCTGAAGTGGGGTATTTGGGGCTTGGATGGAGCCCACCGGGGCCAGGCCAAATACGGGCAGGTACGACTTGATTCGTAAAGTATTGAACCAGAAGAATCAGGAAATGTTCAAAGAATATGTACCACCCAAAGAAAAGGTTAGCAGCTGAAAGCGACACAAGTAGATGTATATCAAATAACGAACTGGGTAAAGTAATACCAGACTGATGGTTCTTGTTCCCTAGAGCCGTCTTTGCTCAGTTCCTCCTGACATAGCTTATACATTGAATATTGGCTAGATCCACCCTGGGTCGTGCGCTTCCCATGTGTACACTGGACAAAGAAGCGTCAGTGGCCCACATGGAGAGGCGTGTCCAACTCCAACAGTCCAATCGTGACTCGGCTGTTTCCTCGATGCAGCCTCACCGTAATTTGCCCCTATCTCTTGACCACAAAAGGATTGTCAACAACCTAATGTGGCTGGCTTATTCCTTAAACAGTCAGAAGTCAGCTCGATGGACAGTATGCATAGCACTGGGGCCCCTTTATAAGGATCAACGAATATATCTTCTAAGAGCTCGACGTTAACAAGGAACAAAAACTACGAAGCCGAATATATATAATGGTTAATATTTATTTTGAAATGGAGGAGTGCTGGGGATTTTTCGGATGAGCGCAACCTCAGGAAGCGGAAAAGGAATCAATCATATCATGAAAACGATAAAAATAAAAACAAGTGGAATGAAACATCTGAGTAACTTGTAAAAGAACCAACAGGTTAACGGTGAGTGAAAGTATTAGAATCTTAAAGTATTACTCTTAGATCCACCATGGGTAGGATACCAAATCTACCTGCGACGTACGCTACAAGGGAAACCATCGTTACCCGGGAGAAAGACGGGTCCAATCTCGACCGACTATCTCCGAGGCTCAGACGAGATGGCACCAGCTGCATCTTATCCGATGCAGCGCCGTGGTTTATCCAAATGTGTCGTGGTTTTTATTAGTTGCAGGACAAATACCTGGCGCCATTGGTCTAGATAAGCCAGACCAGGACTTATCGTACGCCTCATGCGGGCCGGGCCAGTTTTATCTATATAAGTTTGGACGATCCCCCTTGTTTTAGGGATCATCAACGAATACACCTTCTCTTAAGTACTTGACGTTAAAACAACTACAAAAGAACCTAGCAATTACCAAGAGGAAAATCAAGTAGTTTCCAACTAAGAAAACAAAAGAAATTTAGATTAAAGAAGGTAAGTAAGAAAATAGAATCATAAAGAGCAATCATTGAATCCTCTTGACAATGGGCCAGTGAGTTGTATATTTTAATTCAATTCGAATATAAATACAAATTAATTAAAGTGTATATGCCCGAAAGCAAACGATCTACACATGCCCAAGTGTATATAAAACCTTATAAGGTAAATATATGACTCAACAGGTAAGTGTAGCAATAATTTCAAAGAGGTGTGTGTAGCTGTGACAGACAAATCTGGTTTGCAGATGGCTGGTTTTCGGATATGTTGGAACGTCAGAATGAGTGCCCTGTGGGCACTGCATGCTCACCTGACAGGATTCAGATGAAACAAGGGTTGAAGTGGTTCAAATCCTGTGTGCACGTTATGCACAAGAGCTTAGTTGTCAACAATTCCTCTTTCCCTACCTCTTGATTGAGTGGTTGTAATGACGACGATGCAGCCCTACAACGGGATGCGGCAAGGGAAAGCCCCTTTTTTGAGGAAGGGACTACCGCTCCAAAGGTAGGGGCAATCAATCAAGTAAGAAAATACGCCTAGTATATTTGAATACAAACGAAAGGATGACTACTGAAGTTCCAGAATTAAAGAAGTTGTTACAAGACAACGTGACAACTGTACCAGGCTTTGGGAGAGTACATCACAACTCCCAACCCTATGAACCACATTGTACGAAACTCGTGTTCAGTTGGTCACCCATATATGAAAATTGAAATCTTCATATTATCTTAATTATATGTGGTATGTTAGATCCACCATGGGTAGCGCGCTACCCATGGATACCAAATTTACCTGCGACTACAAGGGGAAACCATCGTTACCCCCACTTGGAGAATACGGGCGCTATTCCGACTGACTTTCTCCGAGACTCAGACGAGATGGCACCAGCTGCATCTTACCCGATGCAGCGCCGTGGTTTTACCCAAATGCAACGTCGTGGTTTTCTGAGATGCAGGACAAACACCCACCTCAAGGCGCCATTGGTCTAGATAAGCCAGACCAGGACTTATCGGGACGCCTAAGACGGCCCGAACGTGTATAACACCCCACTCCGACCAAGTATGGCGCCATCGTGCCCCCACGCCGGCTGGAACTGGTGCAATCAGGCCGGCACCTCGCCATGAGGCGCCCGACGCCTCATGTGGGCCGGGCCAGTTTTATCTATATAAGTTTGGACGATCTCCCTTGTTTTAGGGATCATCAACGAATACACCTTCTCTTAAGCACTTGACGTTGAAACAACTACAAAAGAACATAACATCATTTAATTATAAATAATAGTTATAGACGTAATAAAGGTTTAGTTTCATGTACTGATAAATTGATATTAAAGATAATATATTATTAAATACTATATAATAAAATTTGGTATAAAAACTAAATTTATAAAAAAAATAAATACATAGAATACTTATAAGTAATATAGAAATTCATAAAATAAAAAAGAAATAGAACCCTATTTTATAAATGAATATGTATATAAAATTAAATTTTAGATACGGGCCATATATCCATATTACATTTTGATCATCCTTGAGCTTTGCTTTGGTGTAGGTATGGTGAAACTCCGGCAGCCATTCCTCTGTACATTGACGAAGACATTGTGCGTGGGTTTCGAAGCACTTGGCTAAGCAGGAAAGCTCATATTTCATCTTTGGCACCAGAGCCTACGAAAACATCCCATGATCATGGTGTGATTCCGCCATGGTTACATATTGATGTCAAGGATGAGATCCATTTCGAGTCATTGGGGCTAGCTTGACTAGCCCCCAAACCAACTACTACTCGCTTGGTATTTTGAACTAAACGAATCCCAAGAATCCGTCACTTTCCGTAATAGCACTATCATGGAGAGAAGACAAGATCAAGCTGAAAATGGAGAGCTTGTGTGCACATGGAGCGCGACGACACTTCCGGCCGTGGGCCCCGGCCGTGGGCCGGGTATTTATTCATATCTTTATGAGCCAAGCATCTATATATATAAATATAATATAATACAAAATCAAACATCATGGCTTTCCAAAACTGATTATTCGTGATCCTACATACGCTTCACAATACTATGAGCCACATTGTACGAAACCCGTGTTCAGTACAGCTGGTCACCCATAGATGAAATTTGAAATCTTCATATTATCCTAATTATATGTGGTATACATGAATACATATGGCTAGATTAGTCAAGAAAACTAACTGATAAAAAATTATAATCCACCATGGTTTATTTATCGTACTCATTTATTTCTTATGCCGGGGATGGAAAGAATTTAACCTTGTTGAGAACTCCTCCACACACCGTTACGACCACCGCGACGCCTTCCGAGCGCAACTCTCGTAATGGCCCGGTGGACTGGCGTTGAACGGGCTCGGCACCTTTGAGTGTGGTGAGACCAACTGGAATCGGACGGCATCAAGCAACATGGCTACTATTACACATACGTCAAGATCCATTGAAGCTTATGACTTGCCATCTTTGCTCACTGGAAACTATCCTCTACCATGCGTTCTTATACAAGTCCACCGAGGCTGAAGACGGTGTGTATTTGACCAAGGACCAAACATGCCACTTTACCTGCCTTCATCGTTTTGCGCTATGGTGTCACTGGAGATCACGAGGTGGTTACAGGTGAATTATCAACAAGTCTACACCAACTATAAGGTATTTGGACAATTAGCTTTTGTCAGATTCATGCAGTTTGGTACATACAAGTCAGAATTGACCATTCAGCTAAGCCACGGACAAGGTAGGATGCTAGATATGGTGAGGTTATGGGATATCAAGTCAGGTTGAGGCCAGTGTAAGAAGAGACTCACTTACCGGAACACCTAAGTAGATTGCCCAGGACTAGGCTTTGACAGGGTGGATGGAAAGCTGCAAAGCTCCTGATCGGTGGGAATAACGAGGTCCACCCGTCCACATAGGTCAAGACCGGCCGCGGTAGACTAGGAGGACGGGAGCCAGAGCAGCTGAATTCAAAAAAGCCGGACTGGCGCTCTAGACTCGCGGGGCCTAATGTGACCCTGAATGGAGTAGGTGGAGAAGCTCGACGCAGGTATTTGGAGTTGAAGGGTGGGGCAGAGGGCAGCCCTCAAATAACTTGGCAACGCTTGGCAGGTGATAAATTGGATCCGGCACGGGATACTCAGTATAAGGCAAACCAGTGCCTTCCTTCGCTATATGCAAATAACAGAATCTATGTGAGATCACGCTCCTCAAAGTACCAGCGAGCCCGCATCTTCGGCCAAAGCGTGGGTGATGATTCAGCCGTGATAATGTGCTAGGCCTCGTCTTCGTCCGCAAACCTGAGCGACTTGCGCTTCTTGACGTTCCCAGGGTCCTGGGTCGTTTTGGACCCGCTGAACGAAGTGTCGGCACTGGTGTCGATAGCCGCGTCGACGTCGTTTTTCTCGCTGGAGTTCGACACCCCGGAGGCGTTGGAGAACACGAGTTCCGCCGTTCGGATCCACCGCCTCCGCCGCGTGTACTTTGAATAAGAATCGTCCGTCGACGCTTTCTTCCACACATTGTCCGTGTAGATGAACCCTTCGTCGTTGGTGGGCTTGACCGTGGTTTTGGACCGCTTTCCGGCTTGCAACGTGATGGCGCCATCATTGGTCAAGTCCAACCGCCACGTCTTGTCCACCCACCGCCACCTGGCGCCCGAGATGGCCGGGTTCGCCTGGAAGTACTGCTGCAGCTGCGAGAAGTTTCCGTCGGCATTAGGCAACTCAAACGTTTCGATCGACTGCGACTCGTTCAAGAATTCGTCCGTCCAAGGCGCTCTTTCGTACGACAAGAGGTTGGATGTCCACCCGATACCCAACCAGCGCCGTTGGTTCTCATAGATCACGTACGTGAACCGCACGGGCTTCGTGATGTCCAGCGCGAGAGCCAGCGGAGCTCCCTTCTGCACCTTGGCAAAGGCCGCCGCAAACAACGAGTTGTTCTTGGCCTGAGAGAAATCGAGCCCTGTCAAGTAGAAGCTGAGCACCCGCGTGATCTTGAGCTTCCACACCATCCGCCGGGTCACCCGCATGTACGCGGAGTGGTACGAGAGAAGGTAGATGCCCACCGATAAGAGAATGGTGCGTGGAGCCACCAACAAAAACAGCACTATCAAGTACACGGGGGTCAAAAACACCGTGGTGAAGAGTAGCCGCTTGATATCATATGCCGTGAGCGCCAAAGACGTGATGGGGCTTAAAAGCAAGTCGGCCTTGATGCAGGTGGTGGTGAGCGCCTGCACGATGTCGTCCAAGGTTGGACGTACGGCCGTCTCCGCCTGAATCCGCCGATTGAGCACCAGGTAGATGATCACAATGGCCACGGCAACCAAGTGGCCTGCCCACATCACCACCTGCTCAAAGTACACCACCAAGAGCGTGTACACACACATGATGACGATATTGACCCAATAGTCGTCATTTGTCCACGTTGCTACCGAGAGCAACTTATTGACAATAAGAAGATAGGGATATGCTTTTATTAATGCTTTGGCCACGGTGGGGGGCGTGGACAGGAGGAGCGGCAGCGTCATGGGCACGAGGGGCTTGATGTGCGGGGCCGGCGGAGCAGTTTGTCCGCTAGATGCGCCTGCAGGCACGGGGCCAGGTGGAGACGAGAACTGCGCCCGAACCTCTGATGTGTTGGCGGCACTGGTGTCACTTTTTCTGCCTTCGTCGCTCATGGCTAAGGAGTATGCGTGGGGTAGCTGGTGGTAGCAAGCGAGGGCCGCGTGCGCGTGGTGCACGGGTGCGTACAGCAAGAGGGCCTGCCCCCAAACACCTTTGCCTCTGGCCACCGCCAAAGGTTTCAATGCGTCCTGGATAGAGTGTCTGGAGGTGAAGCATGCGTTTGATGGTGGGAAGGACGGGGATCTGGTTCGGTCCTGGGTGCGGAGGGAACCTGCGGTGACCTGCCATGGTAACATCACCTGATATGAAAGGCACGTGATGCGCGCCTGTACTTCGCGCCATACCCCTGGTTAGCTGTAGAGATGTGCAAGACTGAGGACGGGACTTGATGCAACAAAGCCGGGCCAGAGGGAATCCTAGAGAATCAGGAAGAGCTGTTGACATCTAGAGGCTTTGCAGCGAGCACAGTGGAGAATATTTCGAATGAAGAAACATGGGGAGATGCAGCTTGAATGACCTGCCCCTGAATGACCTGCCCCTGACCTGCCCCTGAATGACCTGCCACTGATGATCTACCCAATTCGAATGACCTGCCCAACTCAATCTAACTGCTCGAGAGTCGACCGGTGCAGGCTCTTGAACTTAACCCCTTATAAGGACCGAGTTCTCGAGCCGTGTTTGAGACTCTTCATCACATGTGTGGCGGTACTATAACGGATCCTCAATTTGGCGCATTATATCATCGAATCACCTTTGCACTAAGATTGCATTAAGATTGCATTAAGATTGCATTAAGATTGCATTAAGATTGCATTGGTGTGGCAGAATGTGCACGGATAATTGTGCTAGTCCAGCCAAGATGTGCGGTTCCGGTCCAACCTTTCCTTGCCATTACTCCTTTAGTCGAGGCCCTTTGCGTCTATGGTGCTCAGTCCATGGTCAAGACTGATTACATACACGTGCAATTCAATAACACTGGACAGGATGGCTTAGACTTGGCTCTTAGAATCTTTTTGGGTCAACAATACTCAATTTTGAATCCAAACAGATGGGTCTGGGGAACCGTTGAACCAGCTTGAAACATGGCATAATTCTTGCTCATTCGGGGGATGATACACGCCTTGTCGGCTCCCATGCTGTCTCATGAAACGCGGTGCTCTTGTATGCGTTCGCGCAGCCACTGCGTTAAAGTTGCGTGGACTAAAAAGTGTGGTGATATTTGTCAGCTGGACCTGTGGCTCAATTTCATAACGCATTACTAATCTCCGCCACACATAAGTACTTGGGCCCGCTCTCTTGACCGCTTCATTAAACAACTCAGACCGTCACTGCGTTTATCAACCCACAGATCCTACCCAATCAACCCCTAACCAGCCCCAAATCCCAATCCATATCAAAAAATGTCCAAAGTATCAGTCGCAGTTTTTGGCCTCAACGGTGCATTGGGTGAGCCAACCATAGAGGCTTTCCTGAGCCCAGTCTTCAAGGACAAGTTCGCATTCCCAGTATTGGCTGTCACTCGTGACCCCACATCGAAGCAGTCTTCCGAGACAATCAAGTACGTGGGTGCCGATCTTGCGGCCAACACGGATGACGTCATCAAGCAATTGAAAGGGATCGACGTGATTGTGTCTCTTCTTAACCCCTCGCCCGATGTTGTGGCTGCAATTGAGCAGGTGGTGCTTCTGGTCAAGCCCAAACTCTACATTCCTTCGCAATTTGGGTGTGTCATTTCTGAGGTGGACACCATTCTTCCTGGATTCCTCAGATTCAAGACCCAGCATTCCCAAAAAGTAAGAGACAGCGGAGTCAAGGTGGTTGTCATTGCAAACGCCTTTTTTGCTGGAGGCCCCTGGTTGCACGAGATTGTTGGCCATGTGGGGATTGATGCCGAGAAGAAATCCGTGACATATCTTGGCTCTCCAGATACCAAGTTCTCCTTCACCACCTTGAATGACGTGGGAAGAGTCATTGCTTCCGTGGCTTCCAAGGCTAATGAGCACCTCCCACACACCATTAGAGTCCAGTCCGGCAAATCCACTCCTCTGCAAGTGGTCAAAAGATATGAAGAGACTCACCACGTCAAGTTGGATCCCAAGCAGGTGATCGAAAAGGACGAAGCTTTAAAGCAAGCTCGAGCTATTTGGGACCCAACTGACTTCACCAAGTTATTGTACTGGTTGAATGTTGCGTTATCCCAAGGCGAGGGATACGGTATCGTCTTCAACACCGACCAAAACGAGCTTGTCAATCCAGGCGAGTCTTTGTGGAAATGGGAGAAATTTTAAGTAGAGATTGGTTCCCTCCCACAAATTGTCCCAGTGTTGCTCTGAAAAAGGTCCTGTCTTGCGAGCCTGGTAGCCACCGCACTTCTAGCCTCATTGCTATACCCACATCTCTTGCTGAAGATTATGAGCTGAATTGAATACGGACCAAAGAGTCAGCCTTCCGGATCATGGAGTCACTCGCCCGGAACTCTAGTACTTTCTGAATGCCTTCTGCAACGCGGAGCGTGCGTTACCCTCATCCATGCAAAATCTAGTTCCGTCTGACAGTTCTCCCTTCATTGACTGAACCGTATTCATTGCAGTTTCCAACGCCTCTGGTTTATGGCTTCGTTCACCTCATTGCTGTTTATAACTTGCAGCGGTAAATGCCCATAATTAACCTGCATGGAAGGCGACTGCTTCAACTGCGGCGACTTGATGCTCATCATTGAGTGTATCATGGTGTTGAACTGGGGAGTCAAGTTGGAAGCCGTGTTGTGAGTTTCAGCGGCTGAGTCCATTCGCGACCGTGACTCTGGCTGTCGAAACCCCAATAGATGTCGGCGTAATTTTCCTGCTAAGAAAGTACCATCGAAAATCCAAGTATGGAACTGAATGAGGAACTTCAAAGGACCTGTCAAGTGGTGCTTTGGGCAATGTGGCTTGACCGCTTTTGTCATACAGTATCACTGTTTAGTGCTAGCATTCGTTGCCACATAATCCAGAACGGCCATATCATTCTATCCCAATCAATAAACAAGCCGGCGCTGGAGTTGCCCTTTTCATTCATTTCCATGGGTGCCTTGAGAATATTAATATATGAAGATACCTTGCCCATTGACACAGTGTTAGAAGTTATTCAAACTAGCGCTTCATTCGAGCTCCGGTGGCTAATTTGAATGTGCCGACATTTCAAGAAGGTTCGTTTTACCTCGCAGTTTTGAAACCGAAGGCGCCAGGCTGCACCCCAAAGTTCACTAAATCAAGTCTCGAGTTTGGCTTTTTGCATTGCGAAACTTCAAGCACCAGTCAACGGCCAAAGAACTGAACTGAACTTTCGTTATAGAAACCCTTGCAATTCCTCAAGGCAAAGAATTATGAAGGCCGCTGGATGATGCATGAAGCTATAGGAGTCGTGAGTCGTGAAGCTTTTAATGGCATTCATCGCTGTACAAGGGCCAACCCGATCCCAAAACCCTTTTTCTTCTGAAGCCCATTGGACAATTAGTTAGTTTCACTGGGGCCGGATCCTATGCATGAGTTGACTAAAGTAAGATGTAAGCACAACACTGTCCGAGCAACCAACCAAAAAACCCAATACTCAATATAAATCATTAGGCGACCAATGAAAATCAAGAAAAAGCAACAATTGATCCACTTGTTTCTCCCAAAATTAGGCAAGTGCAAGAACCTTCGCAGATAACGGCTTGATTCGATTCTTTTCACCCGATGTGGAGAGCAAAATGGTGTATGATTAGAGCAAACAGGTATTCTAGGAATCAAGAACCAAAATTCATGCAACACACCTATTTTAAATGGCCCAATGAACCTTTCGATATGCACAAATGGAAGCGGCGTAAGGAAGCACTGGGCCTAGATGAATATTTCTGCTGATATGAACACTCGCCAAATAATAGAACGTTCGAGTATGTTGTCGCTAGTCTCCGTATGCAAAAGCTTGTTAGGGGTGCACGAAACCTTCGAATAACTGGTTTGTCTATTTTGCTAGTATGGATGATTGGTGCTGCCGCGCTGGTTTAAAGTATTCTGTCTTCTTGTTTCAGAGCATTTTGCCTTCCGGTATGATCCTCAAAAACCGTCCCACCTTCATCTCGGGGCGGGAACACCTTAATTTATAGTTTTTCGGAATTGCGCGTGCCACTGTTGCAATCTCGCACACTTGCATGGAGCCCAGGAATCTCACCAACTTGCATGATAGGAGCAATAATGGCAACAATCCTGAGTCAGCTGCACCATGCATTTTTTGACTATGTGGGCTACAATCCAAATCACGCACCCAAGCCAGGCCACTTTACCGTATCCAGAGCACGCCGCCGTCGGCCGCCCTTGCTGGCTGGATAAACATGTAGAAGTCTGACATGTTTCAGGAGTGCATATTGTAGAAGGACATGCACGGGTAGGGGGCGCGCGCACTGGCTGCAAAACTAACGTCGCATAGGTATATAAGAAGATCCCGCTCGCGCCAGAAAAAGAATTTGCTCGCAACCTTAAAAGTGCATTTCGCTCGCGTTACTATACTGGGATCCACTCTATTCATGGAGCAACAATTGTGACAAAATAGATCTCAGTTTTCGAGCCATTTGGCTAAGTTGAGGAGACAAGCCAGGGTGAACGATGGTTTTATATCGCCTAGAAGCGGTGGGAAACTATTGATATGGTTGTTTTGGAAAATTGAGGGTCGTTTTGCAGCTCAGCAACTCTCACGTCTTTGAAATATGGCTTCTTGCAACCACCACGGATGACGTGCTACTCACGGATGCAAATTATACCTGCCTTGTGGTTTCGGGGGCTTCTGCATCAGATACTAGAAAGCAGAAAGGGATTTTGCTTTTCGAGACTGTCTTGAGGACAGCGCGGTGAATTTGCAAGTCCCCGTGCGGCTGGGCGCCTCGTATGCGAGATGGCCTCATGTGCAGCCGTAACCCTCGATTGATTGGAGCCAGCTCAATACCAATAATACTTAGCCCAGGAACCATCGACGATGCTGCTTGAAACAAACCATCTGTTTAACTAAACTTGAACAAAACCAGCAACTTGAATCACACATGAGCGTTCATGCTTTCAAGTTAAAACCTTAAAACTGACAGTCCAGTTGAAGACAAAATCTGACTTCTCGAGCCGGCCCAGAACTCGATAAGTTAGTGAGTGTTCTTATTCTTGTCTTCGGTCGATTGTGGGGGAGTGGTTTAAGGAAGTCATAATGTGCCTCATCAAGTTCAAACACCAGCCAAGGGAACCATGGATGCATTTAGGCGATAACAGCCAAGTATGTTCTCCTCGAGTGCGGAGAGTCAACATTGATATTTCTGCGCTTGGTAATCTTTCATACAGACTCGGAGCAGCCATGGTAAGCGACCACTAATTAGGCATGCAAACCACCCATATTAATTGAAGTTTGGTACTGCTTAAGAATACAGTGAATACTGGGGTATTGCGAACGATAAGCTCTTGACGTTCGTGAATTTAGGTCCCAAGCGACCCAATGACTGACTCAGTGATTTTAAGGTTGGGCGGAAGCCTGCGAAATTCATCAACACACTGGCTTGAATAAACGCATCAGCTTATGCCTTTGGCTTCGCTTGAAGATGTTCACTAAACTTGACAGTTTCATAATGATTGTACTTCCGCTCCATAAGCATGTCAATTGATATTCTGTGTATCTGGGAATAAGTTCATGCGTTTTGGAGAGTATGTCTGTCGACAGAAGTCTATCCATGGTGGCTTCGTGAAAATCGATGAAGTTACAAGTGAAATTCCACTGAGTTTTTTCTGCGACACTTGGCGCTTCTCCTTATTGCATCTCGCTGCCTTCTTTTTAGAAGCTTGCTAGCTGTTTGATTCGGAAAGCATATCCCTACCCAGATACCTTCTTTGCTCGATACAAAATTAATAACAGAGTGATTTGGTAGCACAGCTACTCAAGATATTGCTTTCTATGAAACCGAAACTACTGGTGTTGTCTCGGACAGGATTCTGTGACAAGACTTCTGGTGTCTAAAAGACCCCACTTGTGGGCTAACTAACTGTTTTTTTGAAGCATATGTCAACTATCTCTCGGCATTATCTTTATGGGACAGAGCAGCCGTTGATTCGAGAGTGGAGCTGCAAGACAGCCGACTGTGATGCCCAGTGGGTGCAACGCACCATTTAGACAGTTTTCACCAATGTGGATGAAAGAGGAATAAAGCTATGGGCAAATTATCAATATGCCCTTCACACAACGGCAAGCCCTTGCAGATTATTCATGAATTGAATGAAGTTGTACATTCGAACGAGGTGATTTGTCAACTGACAAACACGGATCATGGTCAAGTAATGCGCCAATTCCATGGGTTTTGGAAATGAAGCAAGCTTCTTGTCATCATCTTCAAATGATTCTTCCGGGCCATTTCCGATATTTACTGAGACGGTTCCTGCTAAAGCCGCTGGCCATCTCCGACTTTATGGATGGCGCACTACCCCATGGGTGCAAATTGTTGGCCAAAGCGCGAACCTGCATGTGGCTATTTCTGCAGTACAAAACTGTTGAAGGCCGAGTGTTAGGCGCGACGCTCCTGCACACATACTTTGGAACATCAGTTCTCAGTGACTAGGAAAGAGGAACCTTGGGAATCCTCATGGTTACGTGTTTGTCTGGATCAATTATGCACGGATAGCTTATGGTGTTTCTGACACCTTTATAACTAGGCGGATTCCCGGCCTCACCAGGGCTATCCCACAGAATCTTCTTTCGCCCTTGCGCTCTTCAGCTGCTCAAGCAACGATGAGCGACCTGTCCATTGTCACCTGTCCACTGTCACCTGTCCACTGTCACCTGTCCACTGAATATCTGGATAGTGCCAGTCGCCCTTTCAGATTAAATGTCTAATCCATCTCCGAACCGACGAGTGCTGTCCTGCATCCAAGTGCACCAACACCACCATGTCTCAGTTCCACAGGACTTTTTCAACCAAGTGCAGTGACATTTTAGACCAACTTTCGAGGACATTCAGCCATACGACAACTTCGCTTGAACTTTTGCCTGAAATTTAATCCAAATGATTGCCTCCGTCAGTGCAGATATGGACTGCACAGTCGAGGTGCTGATGGCTTGTGTAAGGACAGCTAAAGACGCAGAAGCATGAGAAGTTGGCACCATGTGGCGTTGTAGAACCCCCAAAATCTTCTAATCCATTCTCAAAGCCATCCTAACATGAATTATTTCACCGAAAGAACCTTCCATCGTTGCTGTTTTATACAAACGCCCCGCTTGGTCTTAGCCAAGGTAAAGTCCAATCTTCTATGTCATTTTTGGGGTACGTAAAACGATTGCCACATGTGGCCCCTTTCACAAGGCGACTTCAGCTGGCGGGGGCCGGATGTTGGGGGAGAATTCCTGGATGGAGCAATTTCAGAGAGGCTCTGGTGGAAGCTCAGTTCAGATTCTTCAGGTAACGCCATGACAAATGTCTCGGTGCGAGCTCGCCTTAATATCTTCTCAACCTTCAAATATGGAACCGATTCGGTTAACTTGAATGTTTTCATGAAAGCTCAGCTTCTATCGGGCCTTTTCAGTGAACCGAAGCAGTGTTTCTTCCTAGCTTTAAGTTGAAGGGGATTATTCACGGCCATCACCTACCCCAAAAGGTGTAGTTCATCTAGACAGTCAATCGATAGCCATGGAGGTCGGAGTGCACCAAAAAGTGTACAACAGCTCAGCAGCCGAAAGAGGTAGCCCTGGAAATAGTTGCCACTTAGTGCCACAGTCATACCTTGCCTCTTCAGGGAAAGGAAGTAATTTGCCCGAAAATAAAGGAGACGCTCCCCTGTGGAATGGAGCAGAATGCTCTTTGATGCACCTCATCATGGTGGCCGAACTCCAGATGCAAGATTTGAAGGATGAAGCGGGAACCCCGTGCCAATTGAACATAAGGAGGTAAAACCAACCTCCAGGAATTGCTAGTTAACAGCTTTTAAGAAAGGAAAGGAAAAGCGGTACTTATCAGTACCTGCTCATCAAAACGGCGGTGCCAGAATGCTAGAGTGAGTTTCGGAAATCCCTCTTTTTTATTGCCTTTAACAACCCTGGAAAACAGTGAAATGATGTTTTTGAAGGAGCACCTGAAGATTAGCTGCAAACCAGGAGCCCGTCACAATCCTTTAAATCTCCCTTCTTTTCATGCCAAGTGGATCATGTTCGCAGCAGGCCTCCAAGGCCAACAGGCTCTAGTTGGGCGGATAAAGAAGTCAAGGAAACTTGAAACTTGCACAGCTTCGGGTTCCAGCTCCCAATCAAAATTCAAAGATTCGTTTTGTCGGCCTCTCGCCTCGCTCGTCAGTGGACTGACTAGAACTGAAACACGATTCGCAAACACTCTCCAGTTAGTTAGCATTGCGCTGCTGGCAGGGCATTGACGCTATTCCGCCCAAGGCGTTTCATGTCAAAGTGAAAACTCTCAGTCAAGTGCAGGTGACACCAGCAGCTCGACTCTCTCAAGCTAGCCAAATCAGTCGCTCTCAAGCTAGCCAAATCAGTCGCTCTCAAGCTAGCCAATCCAGTCGACATGAGTTGACCTTCCATTAGTACCGCGCCTGAACGAACAACGACATTCCCATTGACCCTGCCAAAAGTTGACCGCAACCAAGAAAGCTGGATAGAATTCAGTGGGAAAAAAGACCCGAACTTGACTCTGATTGACACTGGGAAAGAGCATGACGTGTGTAGCCTTTAAATGCCGCACAATCACCACCCTGTGACTCTGGTTGGGTGGTTTGATACAGACAGTAGAAGCTCTGCCCCCGCCCACCGTGAGTTCTAGAAAAATCCCTCTTTGAACTCGCACTTTGGCTCAAATTAGACATTTGTTTCGGAATTTGCAGCACCACCCGGAAACTCAGCCAGTTCTTAGGGTATGAGAGTCAGGCTCATAAGAGTACCCCTCGATCCTGCGGACGTCATCAGTGAAATCATGAATGTCCAGCCCCACAAGTATGTGGAAGCGTTTCCCCAATAAGAATCCCTGATTGGGGGTGCACATCGCCCAACCCTCGAACCAAACAGGGGTTGAAGTATTCTTAAGCGCCGTGCATGACCCACCCCTTGACCTTCATCGTTTCGATCCTGCATACCCCGACCAAATCCTCATCACGCTAATCAGACCCGAGTCCATCCAAACGTTGGCCCTCAACTGCTGCGTGTTTTCAGACTCATGGGCAGCAAGAAACCGGAGTGGTGTGCGGGTTTGGGTGGCGCACCCGCTCTTAAACGCCTGGTGTACGGGTGTGTTCTCCGGAGTACGCAGCTGTGCACGAGGCGGCTCCACCGGTGGGTCTTAGCGGCCGTTTCTCAGGTATCGATATCGTCCACGCCCCAGCGCAAATCACGGCTACACCCGTGCACCCCATGGACTTGACCAAGCTTTTGGAGGAGAAGAGGAGGAAGCACGCCAAGCGGAGGGCGGACGGTCCCAGCGGTCTCAGTGGCCCTGGCGACCAAGCCGGCGGCAATCCGGATATTCTGGATGATAGTGCAAAAAAAAAGAGGCATCTCTCTGAAAACGGCGTCCAAAAAGGGCATCCATCCGAAAACAGCGTCCAAAAAGGGCATCCATCCGAAAACGGCGTCCAAAAAGAGAACGATACCCAAAATGGCCACGATTTCACCGAACCCGGTCGCAACGCCCCAAAGACACAAGCGTGTTCCGTTGCTGTTTCCTCTGATGGCCCGCCAACATCAGGGGCCGCCACCACGGCTCGTAAAGACCCGTGCAACTCAGATCGTGCCCCAAATAGCCCAAGGGCCGCCCCAATGGACCCGGCGCGTGCCTACGGTCAAAGCCGTGGCGAAAAAGCCGCCAACGGCCCAGAGCCCGACTCGACCCCTTCCTTGGTTCCCCCCGGCAAAGACTCGCCCGTGGGCGAAATGGACCCGGCGCGTGCCTACGGTCAAAGCCGTGGCGAAAAAGCCGCCAACGGCCCAGAGCCCGACTCGACCCCTTCCTTGGTTCCCCCCGGCAAAGGCTCGCCCGTGGGCGAAGCAAAATGTCCCGGCGATAATAACAATGACAGTGACCGCGGTGGCAATGACCACGCAATCAAGCAAGAGGGGTACCGGACCTATTTGCAGCGAGAAGCAGAGGTGCCGCTCCGGATCCAAGTGGCCGACATTTCTGAGCAGAACATCCCAAAACTCCAGCTCCAAGTCCGCAAGTTTCTCAAGGACATCTTGGAGCAGTGGACGCTAAACGAGCAAAACGCCGCCGGAGCATCGGGGCGCGCCAAAAACGGGCTTCTCATGGAAACCAAAAAGGACATGGTCAAACTACTCTACAAGCTCCGAAGTGGAAAGCTCCTGGAGGAAACCGTGATCTCGCTCTCCACGATCGCGCACTATGTGCAGGCCGCGGAGCTTCTCCAGGCGAACCAGGCGTACTTGAAGCTCTCCATCGGGAATGTTGCGTGGCCCATTGGCGTGCGGGACGTGGGGATCCATGCGCGCGCGGCGGACGCCAAGATAGCTGGCGACGACAAGCTGCAGCTCGCCAACATCATGAAACTGGACTCCACGAGGCGCTGGTTGATTGCAGTCAAGCGCATCTTGACCTACTGCGGCGAGCTCCAGGCCACGTGACCGCGGCCGGCGCGCGGCCCCTAGACCAGGGGCGCGGGCCGCGTCACGTGCGCACCGCTAGGGCTTGCGCCCGCGCGCATCCACCCTCGCGCGCTACCTGGGAGAAAAATCTCTTCAACTTTTTCTTCACCTACACAACACTTCACAATGGCTGTATGTATAAGACCAGATTGCGGAGTAGCCCGTCCCGGGTGAAATGCAGTGAAATGACTTGTTGATCTGAATGAAGCAGTCCACCCAAGCCGAGCCCAAGCTGCACCACCAGATTCAAGCTACCAGCCGAGCCCAAGCGGCACCACCACATTCAAGCTACCAGCCAATTTACCAGCCAATCTACCAGCCAATCTACCAGATTCCAGGGTGATTAGTCAAGGTCCAGCCCGGCGTCAAGCGAAGGCCACTTTCGATGAATGGACCCACCGGATCAGTGATTGACCAACGCAAAATTATCGGGAGCCTCCCCTATCCCGCTTCGGTGGATTTGTGGTGTGGTGGTTTTTCTGTGGTGGCTTTTCTGTGGTGGCTTTTTGTGGCGGCTTTTCTGTGGTTGTGTTTCAGCGATATAGAGCTCAGAGGAAAGGATCGGTATTGGCAAATGTCTGTGTTGCCAAAGAGCGTTGTCAAAGAGTGTTGCAGTGTTGCCAAGAATGTTGGCCAAGATTCTTTGTCTGCTCTTTGTGAAACGCTCGACGTCCGTGATGCTCGGAATTGACACAAATATACTAACCTGCAGAAAGAGATCAAGGATATCAAGAAATTCGTCGAGTTGACCAGAAGAGCCGACATCAAGACCGCCACCATCAAGGTCAACAAGAAGCTCAACGCCAAGGGTCAGGTCTACAAGCAGACCAAGTTCAAGGTCAGAGGCTCCAAGTACTTGTACACCTTGGTTGTGAACGACGCTGCCAAGGCCAAGAAGTTGCAACAATCCTTGCCCCCATCTTTGGACATCAACACTTTGTAATTATAATACAGAACTGAATTACGATATAAACCTGGTGTAGCACGTGTACGGCCCACCCGTACTCGGCGGAGGCTGCGCAATAAAGGACTCTGTTTTCCCTCAAAGCACCCGTCATATCGACGCTCGCTTCTAGGCACCTTTCAGCCCTGTCTTCTATAAGCTGCTTGGAACTGGTTCCTAGGGCCTGGTACGGTGTGTTCCTGCATGGTGGGACCTTCGCGAGCCCGCGGGAAAACCCGTACACCCCCTCCGCCATTGGCTGGTTCGTCTGCTGCAACATTCACATTAGTAACGTTGAAGTCTCGAGACTAGCCATCGGAGCCTGTTTTTTGGGACTCGACAATGTAAAGACGGTGGGTGGAGGCTAGAGTGACGCGTTTCCGTGTCCTAGCGTTCTGGTCCTGCGAGGCCTTATAAAGGGCGATGGATTGCCTCAACACCTACCGGCGCCTCACTCTGAGACTCTCGTAGGCATCACTCTGAGACTCGTAGGCATCACTCTGTGACTCGTAGGCATCACTCTGAAAAGAAGCCAAAAGTCTTCATGGCCGAGCATTGACCTGGATAGCCGACTTGTGGCTATTTCATGAGGTTCAAGTCTGGAGAATGAATCAGGCGGAACCAGTTTTCCGTAATCGGGTGCCAGCGCAGACCTTCATCGGATTGCATCTGGTCATGTGTCTGGTCATGTATGCGGATATGAGCCAACTGTATCAAGGAAGCACCCGATGGGCTGAGGCTGCAGCTGGGCAGATGAAGGAACCACAGTTGACAATCGCGTGCCAGCGGGCTCATAGGCACGCCCTGAAAACGCCTCAGAATTGGCTGGACAGCTTGTTCGGGTATGAGTCGATTGTGGATCCTTTGCCATAGAGTTGGGTGCTTGGGCTAGCATTGTGGGTAGGGGCTCCAGGGGTCACAGGTCGCTCCAACCAGGCAATTTGAGATGCTGCACCAAGCAATCATAGAGGTTTAGATCCGGCAGTGGGCCCGGCAGTGGACCCAGCTGAGGCCCTTGGGCCCTGATGCTGAGAACAGCCTGGCACTGAACAGCCTGGCACAATCGCCCGCACTGAACAGCTTGGCGCCGCACTAGATCACATCCTCCATGTCATCGTCTTCATCATCATTGTCTTCGTCTTCCTTCTTCACGTCCTCTCCCATGCGCGCCGCCCGCTCGGCATCGCGGAGCCGCTTATACTCCGGCTTCAAGTTGTACTTGGAGGTGTAAGGCCCCTTTTTGATGAGGTTGGCAATCAGCTCCAACGACTCCTTGAGGTAGGTCTCGGGCTGGCGCGTGCGCTCCTTCAAGCCCTTCATGGACCAGTACTCGTACTCCTCAAAGAGGCGGAAGAGAAGGTCCAAGAGCTCCTTCTGCGGCATGCGGATGGCGCGGCCGTCGGCCTTGTTCTTGGGTGCATTCGTCTTGAGGAACATCGACGGGGTCCTGCGCAGGAGCGACGGGCCCGCCTGCAGCTGCACCACGCCAGGGATCTCCGTCAAAAACGTCACCTTGGGCCGTGCAGCGGCGCTGCCAATGTGTCTCTTGCGCTGGAGCATCTGCAGGTACCGCTTGTCGTCCTTCAGCGGAATCACCTGGCAGTCGTGGACGATTCGGCCCACGAGTTTCGTTTTCTTGGGGATGGTTTTGACAAACGGCACCGTGGCCCGCTCGTCCGACCCGTTCTTTTGCACGTTGAAGAACTGGTCGGGCCGCGCCAACTGCTCGCGGTCAATCTCCTTGAGCCGCGGCTGCTCGGGCATGTCACTGAGCTCCGTGACCTCCTGCTTGAAGCGCTTGAGGTTCTCTTCGCTGAACACGTACGAGTTGCGCACGTGCGTGTTGAGGATCTGGAGCTGGTACTCCTGGGGGAAGTGGTCGGGCACCTCGGCCTCGTCCAACACCAACTTGACCTCCAACTTCTTGCGGCCGCCGGGCGCCGCGGCGGGCTTGGGCGTTTGCTTGATTTTGATCTGGCCCAACTGCTGGCCCCTGAGGTTGGCGCGGACCGTCCACTTGTCGGCGAGGTAGCGGGGGAGCTTGACAAGCCACACCTTCTGGTTGCCGGACGCGAGGTTCATGTCCAAGGACTCGTGCTCTTCGAGGTAGTCCTCGGGGTCCGAGAGAAGCGCGGGGTCGCCTTCGGCCTCGGCCCGGACTTCGTCTTTGGGTTCGGCTTTGGTGGACATGTGGAGACGGCGTTGCCATCGTGCAAGTGAGCGCCACGAGTGTGCGCGGGTGCGCGGTGCACGGGTCTTCAGAGGTGCACGGGTCTTTGTCTCGGGATTATGGTGCACGGCTCTTCCGCCAGAGATGTGCACGCTTCCGCCAGAGATGTGCACGGGTCCGGCTTGTTGCCCCTTCCCCTACACCCTTTGCCGCACATGCTCCTGGACCTCCTCATCTCTCGCCCGTACTACTTCGAGGGCTCCAAGTGCGGCTACTGCAACGGCCAGAAACGGCAATTTCTCGGCTTGCCGGGCCTCCCCGACCGGGCCCTGCCCCCGGACTCGCCCGCCCACATCACCCTCGGATGCCACCTTGACCAGGTCACCTGCGCCTACTACGACCGGCTCGTCAACCTCGGCTTCCGTCGCTCCGGCACGTTTCTCTACAAAGGCGACATGCTCCGGGGGTGCTGCCGAATGTACACAATCCGGACGACCCTCGGATCCATGAAACTCTCCAAAGACCACCGCCAGACCGTCAATCGCTTCACGCGTGCCATCTCCAGCCCCCCTGCTTCTGCAGATAAGCCTGCGTCAGGTGACACGCCCTGTGGCGCCCCCTCCAGGGCAACACAGCGGCGGGGAACGGCCCGTCCTGCACATAGCTCGGCCCCGTTTTCCCTTTGGTCTTTGGTGGAGGCGGAGCATGCGTCCAGCCGGTTTCGCACGCGCTACGAACCAGCGGAGTTTTCGGAGGACAAGTATGCGCTCTATAAAAAGTACCAGGTGGCTGTGCATAACGACGAGCCGCACGAGGTCACGCCGGCGCAGTTTTCCCGCTTTCTCTGTGAAACCCCCTTCAAAGATGAGGAGATTGAAGGCACAGATGCGGAATGGCACGCGTTGAATGCTTGGGTGCTGCAAGCAGCTGCGGGCGGCCCCGGAGTGGCTGCAAAGTGCGCCACAGGTGGCGTAGATTCTGGGCTGAGGAAGCATCCCCGCCGCTTGGGCCCTGTGCATGAATGCTACTACCTCGACGGAGCTCTCATTGCAATCTCTGTGCTAGACTTCCTTCCGTCTGGAGTATCGTCGGTGTACTTCATATGGGATCCGGATTATGCGTATCTTTCGTTGGGGACACTTCTGGCGCTCCGGGAGCTCCAAATGTGTCATGTGCTCGGGCTTGGATTCTACTACCTTGGCTATTACATTGGCGATTGCGACAAGATGAAATACAAGGGCAAATACGGCGGCGAGCTCTTGGACGTGTGCGCTGAAAGATACTATTCTTTGAACGCGGTGCAGCGTGCGCAAGAGGCGCATGCGCAAGATGACTCGGCGGTGCACCTATCACATGAACAGCTGCATGATCGATTTTGGCTGTTTGACGCTGGCGCTGCAGGGGCGGAGCGGGAGCTTGTTTTAGATGGAATGCCTGGTAAGGTCGCTGGCGAGGCTGGCGTCGAGACACTGGCCGTGGTGTACGAGGCTCTGGAAACTTACCGGGTTGCTGACGAAGCCAAGAGCGCAATTCTTGCCCATCACAATGTCGGGGCCTTGCAGATTCCGGCCGTGCTCCCTGGCTGTATGCCGATGCTGCAAGTGTTGAAGTGGATGCAACTGCGCGAGAGCGCGCGCATGCCGGTGACTATATATGTGTCCGCCAGCGGGCAGCTTCGCAAGGGCAACTTCGCGCGCTTGAGCCGCGACCTGCGTGCTGCGGTGGTGGACTTTGTGCGCTTGTTTGGCTTTGCCTGTGCACAAGAGGCTGTTATTATCGTGTAAATATATTAAAGTGCCCAGTGTGCATTAATCTACGACGTATTGTAACGCTTTTCTCTTTCCCACGCGCATGAATTGGAAACACTACGCGCGTGGCTTCCGCCTCACCTGTTTCCTGTATATTGTAATCACGTGCTAAAAGAGGCGATGAGCCCTCGGGGTTACCCGGAAACATGAGAGTATATAAGGCCGCGCATTTCCCGCCCTCATAGATTTTTTCTTTTCTCTGTCGACGTACTTCATAGGATCATTTCTATAGGTCACGTTCCACTTTGACTCTTAACTAAAGAGCCACTGTTTCCAACTTGGTTGATGAGCTAGATACCCTTGCGCCCTCAAAGTGAGACTTGATTTAGCTTGGCTATGGTCCTTAGCGGCCTAGTCATCTATCTTTTGTTTGCCTTTTGTTACGCTCTGCCTTCGTGGTGGTGGCTAAAAAGGAGCGATGATCTTGACCCCTTTACTCATGCTTCTTCGGGAGACTTGTTTTGGGGTGGGCACAAGCGGCAGTCTGACAAGTTACTGGCCAACTTCCACGGAGTTGGCCACTGACTGAAATCTCCTTGTTCGTCGACCTCGGCGCCATCGAAGCAACGATGCGCCGCATCGCTCAAATATGCCTCGGCCTGGTACACTCGTTGTACTTGGCTGAGGCATTGTGCTTTCCGGCCCAAGGTCGTGCCAAGCTCATAAAACACAATGGCTGCAATTATCCAGGGTATAAGTACCCGCGTTCTCATTCATCCCTTTCCATTCCTATCAATACCTCTTTTTGTAAATAACGTATGGCTGTTATTAGCATCATGATCTTGAAATCTCCCGTTGACATAGCTTTTAATCAGGTCCCTGATAATATGGTCTCCTGATATTTTGACGTGCCCCCTGTTACATTTCCAATAACATCATCTTCGGCACGTGGCACGTGGTCGCCTATTACGTGATTGCTCTCCACTCATTTCTTTCTTGTCTGGGAAGGACTGAGGCAGAACTTGATTTGTTCAGAAATTCGAAAAGAATTAAAGCTGGATCCCAACCCATCGCTTGCAATTGACGTTTGACATTGGCTACTTGCGGCTGAAACTTTCCCGACACACAACTGCCGCCACAGCGAAACAGTCAATGGCAGTAAAGTAACTGGCACGTTACTGAAGGAGAGCTCCAACGTTTGGCTTACCCATGTTCCAAATCAAGGTGACATGTTAGAGCTTTTCGAGCTGTCCACTGTGGCTCCGAGGCCACGATACAGGTCACTTATGAGCAGAAGGTGAAAACTCGGCACGCACGACGGCTGCATCTACCCTCAATTGCACGACGCTAGAATTTTGCCGTCCCCGTGGTCAAAGTCATAATGACTAGTTTAACGATCGGCGTAATGATCAAAAACAGAATGGCTTTCCGGGATCCGAGTGGTTCATCAGGTTGCCCCTGGTGTCACACCTTCAATACCGCTCATTCCCGAGCTGCCTCTTGACGCCGCAAGGTAGTAACAATTACTTTGTCTTGTGTTGGATCGGAGATAACCTGAAGCTTGGAAGATCAGGTAAACATTTGGAAGATGCAGGTTCAGAAACGAAAAGATCTCGCAGAGCTTCTCGAAAGACGCTTGGAGCAGAGGCCTTTGGCTTTTCCGCTTGGCAGAGAGGCTTCGGCTTCAGAGCTTAAGTCCGCCTAGTCAATGGCTAATTCTCGTCCTTGCTTATCATGCATTTGCTCAATCTGGTGTTTGCTGATTTCGCTACTTCCTGATCCTGCACCGGCTGACTGGTGAACTACAGCTGATGGCAGTAGAGCCTGGTGGCGCCTGTTAGGGCAGGGTTTAATTCTAAGCAGGGTTCCATGCTGCAAATGGCAAGCATCTATTGAGATTTGCCGCACATACACAAACGGTAACGTCCCCACCAAGGGGCGAATTCGGCCTCAATCAAGGGGGAGTTTTTCACAATTCAGAAGTACATCCACCAGGGAGAACACTCGTGCTGGGAAAGACGGCCGAAGCTATCGACGGCAGCATGTGTAAATTGAGCTTCCACACTACCACACACGATGCAGAAACTCGAACCCCACTTGTCAAAGAGCTGTATCGTCACATGACTACAGATAAAGGTACAACGAGCGAATCCAGTTACGAAATTTGGAGATTTTCTGTGGCCCTGGCTGAGGTGAACGAGATACACAAGCTACAACCCATGGACACATTTCAACCAGGATCCCGAAATGACATGCTTATAGACATCATGCCCGTTGGACGCTCAAGTCCGCTGAGTGGGCATGGATAATGGCTCGGACTAGATTTAGCCAAGATATTGGGGGTCTCTGCACATTCTCGCTGGTACTTTATGGGAGTTTCCGAATGTTTCCAAGTCATGCCCATGTTTCTGGAATGAAGGCCAACTGCATAGATGTCGCCTCTGCAAACCTCCAGCAGGAAAAGATGACCCAGCGGATGTGAAAGCGCGAAAAGGAGTCCAAGGATCTACCACACCGTGGGGCCAAAAACGCCTTACAAGGACTAACTAACTCAAGAAGAGCGTGGTATTGAACAATATCAGAGAATTCAAAGTACATGGAGTCGTGAAGATGAGTTCGGACAAGGGCCTTTCCCAAAGGAGTTCGTGGACCAACCTCAAAAGAAGAGGAGGCCATTCCTAAAATACATGTGGACACTTACTAGTCGAGCAGAAACAGACACTGACTCAAGACCACAAAGTGACTAGACAAACAGAGCATGCAACAATGCCAAAGCCTGGACCTCAGGGAAATACGAAACTCGTGCGACGTGATGCAGGAAAGGGTCAGCGAGCAGCGAGCGTTTACGAAGTCCAGGTGCTTCGCAGATGCGTTGTATGCAGCACTACACATTCCAATGGACCCTAACGTGATTAGACAAGCAGAGTGGAGTGCAGCTTGGAAAAGAATAATTCGGTCCGACCGCTCCCATCACTCAACGATCTTACAAAAGACTTCCCACTCATCCCGGTATGGTCAGATATAGGGAGGCATAAGCTGAACCGACCTGCACACCGCTTATCTCGTCGAACCACGCCCTGCCGACCTCGGGCGGTGGTGCATACAGCCCGTCCGCCAAGTACCTGAACTCATACAGGATAAGCACTCGTTGACAAAGGAGTCTGCGCCTTCTTCAAGCCTTTCTCGCTCCCTCATCCTGCACGTATCGCCATTGATACCCCCGGCCATGAAGTTTCGACGCAGCAGGTGCACGGCAGTGTCCACGGTGGCGGCCCTCTTCTTGGTGGCCACCTTCAGTGTGATTCACTGGCAGGTTTCACCCTCCCTCCAGGGCTCAGGGCTAGACCTCGGCGAGTTGGGCCGTGCGCTCTTTAAGCCCAAAATCAACGTCTACAACTTCAATTTTTGGACCGACAGGTTGAATCAGCAATATCTAGCGCTACAAACGTCCAAAGATGCCCGCTTCTGGCAGTACACATTGGGCGGCGACAACTTGCACGAGGTTCTGGCCGAGGACATCTCGCTACACAAGCTGGACTTAGGCTTGAGCGTGTTTGACCCCCGCTACACTCTCGGCCTCGTCGTTGCCAACCTCTCCCACCAGCTCTCTGCAGGTGTGCCGCCGGCGCAGCTCTCTTTGGGTGTTTTCCACTGGGCCGACTGGGTGGACTGTGGAGTCCATCAGCAAGCCATGGCCACGCACGACCCGGCCACATGCGAGGCGTTCCGGGTTCAAGGGCAGCCCGGAACAAGCGCCCAAAAAGACGTTATTCACGACCCCTACACCTTCTGCTTCGACAGCACCAAACTAGGCCAGGAGGCCGAGGCCAAGGCAAGGAAGCAGCACGATTTCGTCAGCCTTGACGCCGCCACCAAAGCAGGCGCCATCTCTGCAGGCTTTCATGTTTTCAAGAACCCTGGGCGAACCACTCTGGCGGTGAAGAAAGCACTCAGCACGGCGTATCTCTATGATTTCATGCCCACCCCCGCGGGAGTGGTTCTCTTGGGGGCTTCGCCTGCACACGAGGCAGATCCATTTTCGGTGTTTGTTTCGTGCAATGTGACCCGACGTCTGCGTTTGGCAGCGGACCCAATGGCGCTGGAGGCTGCCCAAAAAGGGCTGCTCAGCCTTGAGACCGAACTCACCAAGTTTGCAACGGCTCTCAAACAACCATCTGCAGCGTCTTCTGCGCCCGAGTCCCCCGCCCAAACTTGTGTGCACCACGTCCCGCTTGTGCACGACGATTTCGTGGACAAGTCAGCTCTGATCGCAGAACAGCTCACGCACTCCCGGCTCTCGGGCACTCTCTCCCAACGCGAGGAGCGGTACTTGGATGGCCTTTTGATGTCGCTTTCGACCCGCAATCCAAGCAAATACTTCCAGGAGGCTCGTTTGGTGCGGCGCGAGAGGAACTGGATTCTCGGGGGACACTACGACTGGCGGTTTTTCCAAGGGTTGCGGTTCAACACCGATGTGCACGCGCCCATTCTTCACGGGTTGATCCTGGCGTGGCTCCGGTTCACCCGTGCTCAGAAGGTGCGGACCTGGTTGGCCCACGGCACGCTCTTGGGGTGGTTCTGGAGCGGCACGCTGTTTCCGTGGGATGCAGACATCGACGTGCAAATGCCCATCGCAGACCTCCACCATCTCGCTCGCAACTTCAACCAAACCATCGTGGTGGACTTTGGGGCGGCGCCCCAGCACGAGCTCCGCATGGGGCGCTACTTCTTGGACATTGGGCCTTGGCTACTGCACCGTGGGCCGGGAACGGGCCAGAACTCCATCGACGCCCGCTTCATCGATATGGATCTGGGCTTGTACATTGACATCACCGCGCTTGCAGTATCGGGAGTGGCGTCACCTCAAAGATATGGCCTCCCGGGCCAAGAGAGCAAAGACACCGGTACAAAGAAAGCGCTGAAAGACAATGCAGATGGCCAGAACGAGCAGGCGCAACAAGGCGAGCTGTTGGCAGTGTATGAGGAAAATGCACAGGCCAACCTCTACAACTGCCGCAACAAGCACTTCTCGTCGCTAGGTGAGCTTTCGCCGCTAGTGGAAACTTACATGGAGGGCGTACCCGCATACGTGCCGGGTCGGTTCTTGGACATACTTCAGACCGAGTACAGCGAGTCTTCCACGTCGCAGATGCGGTTCAAGGCGTACTCGTTTCTTCCTCGGGTCCGCATGTGGGTGAAGGCCCAGCTAATCTCCAAGTACTTGCAACAGAAGTCCAAAGCCGGGCTGGACAGCCCAACTTCACTGGAACTCAACATTGAGCGACTTCTCGGCAACCAGATCTCCGAAGCTCGCGTGGCGACCGACTCTACATCCATGGGCTTTACCGATGAAGATTACCTTCTGCTTATGGCCATGGAGCCGGGCCTACTCAAGGAGTACTTGGCCACAAGAGACTACACCAGCGTGCACGAGAAGGAGATGCGGTATTTCCTTGAGCACGGTTCCCTGGCCTGCCCTGATGACTATTTCGAGCAATTGCACGTTCCCGAGCAGTCTATGCGGCGGGATTTGTCGGGCTTTTTACGGGCGCAGAACGAGTGGCGCTACGAAGAAGCCCAGGCGCAGTTGGAGCAGCAGTTCAAGGACCGTGCAAGTGAAGCGGCCAATGAGCTACCAGGTGAGCCCGCAAGAGGGCCTACAAGTGGAGGAATACAAAAGCTCTCAAATAAAGCGTCCGTTCCAAGCGAGCGTGAAGATTTCGCAGAGGATGCCAAGCAACTACAAGATGACCCGAGTCTAGCAGATCCTGAGAGCAGGTTCTTGAAGCAGTCGGAGGAGCAAGCGCAAGACCCTCTGATCACTCGTCCGGATAAGAAAGAGTATGATTGAGCAGTCAAGCATACAAACTTTAAACTGGCCAGCCGCAGTGGACCTCACTACACACCCGCATCGTAAGTCGGAGAAAAGAACAAGTGTGGCCTGGCTTTTGGGCGGCTTGCCTTGAGGTTCAAATCAACCGAGTGCATTTGGCCGCAATTTGAGCGCTCCCCAGCCCACTCTTTCACGGGGCCTCGAGCCTGAAGATCTCACTGGTGAAAAACACCGGGATTTTGGGAACCCAGAAGCCCTCGACCACATGTTGGAGTGGAGCAGCAAGTGCATTTTTGGCCTTGATTGCATTTGTTGACCTCGTCTTCGAAGCTTGTGGTCTAGTTTTGGCCTCGTGTCCTTGAGGATGCGGGATTCAGATGATCGTGTTTATCACTTCGGGCACGACGTGTCAGTGCCACATCTGTTTGTCTCATCTTAGCAGAGTCCGTTGAAAGGCCGCTTGCACGTTCAGTTGCATGCTCAACTTGGGTCAGTATCGAGCCACTAATGAAGATGTGGTACTGGCACTCCTAGGGATATGATACGTTCATTACTGACAATGATGTATTCTGCCATATGACCACTTGTCACACAGTCCAATATTCCATGACAGATTTTCATGTCTAGGGCCAACTGTCTGTTTCCCCTATCATTCCAAAGAGCAACCATGCAATGTCCCCTCTATTAGTCGTTGATTCGACCAGACGCAACCCATCCATTCGCAGCGGGGCCTCTGGCTCTTGAGAAAAACGCATCAGAGGCTCCCCTGAAGGCCTACACACGAGCACATACAATAGGAGTATAGTGTTACAAGAGCTTGGGTCCCTCACACTAGAGCCGCAGGGTATAATGTGATACTACTTCTGTTTCGCTGACAACATGCCTCTGGGGGGAGTGGGATAGCGACATGATTAGTGTGCGGCAGGGAAGAACATTGTCAAGTGACACTGAATGAGTGCTTAGAGGCTAGGCCAAGCCAGGTGGCTTCATGCCTAATCGACTAGGCTCAGCATACTTTATTTGCAAGACCATGCTACAACTGTGCTATGAGACTACATTACAAGACTGCTACAAGACTACTACAAGGCTACTACAAGACTACTACAAGACTACTACAAGGCTACTGCAAGACTGCTACAAGACTGCTGCAAGACTGCTGCAAGACTGCTACAAGACTGCTACAAGACTGTTACAATACTACTACAAGACTACTACAAGACTACTACAAGACTACTACAAGACAACTACAAGACTACTACAAGACAACTACAAGACTACTACAAGACTACTACAAGAATACGACAAGACTATGCTACAAGACTACATTACAAGACTACACTATACATGACTATAATACACAACAAGACTACAACAAGACTACAACAAGACTACAACAAGACTACAACAAGACTACAACAAGACTACAACAAGACTACAACAAGACTACAACAAGACTA
>WFIW01000052.1:0-70949 GCA_009756535.1 Metschnikowia sp. UFMG-CM-y6306 | reverse complement strand
TGTTGCTGGAAGGCAGTGAAGCCCTACCAAATGCTGTGCGGCTGCGGCAGACCTTCAGGGCAAACAATTTGCCCTCAATAACTGAAGTCGACTACAGGGATTCCTCTAAGTCATACTTCTGTATTCGAATATACACTAGATATCAAAGAACTTAACAAGTTATCCTAAACCCCAACCTGTTCGAGTCTAACAAGGCATAAATCGTTACAGTGGCCGAGTGGTTAAGGCGACACCCTGCTACTACTGCAGTCTAGGTGTTGCGCATTGCGTGCGCAGGTTCGAATCCTGTCTGTGACGATATTTTTTATCTTTAATTAGATGAAAGCCTTATTTCCGCCAGAACCAATTGACTGAAACAAATTGCAAGGAAAAGAGCCGTTTGAGAGAACTCAAGCATCGAATGCCGCGAAGGGTCGCTCTCACATTCAGTTACCCTGCAAACGCTGAAAGTTGATACTTGTCAATAGTTCTCCCAGGGGTACATCGTAATCGCATACAAAACTATTTATTGCTTCTTTGTGGGTTTCATGATATCGAAGTCAAACCCAGGAGCCACCTTGCGCAGCAGATCGGAGAGCCACTTGGTATATGACGAAACCTGTTCGTCACGAAGCTCTTCATCAAGATATTTTGCTTTCATCTGTTCTAAATCGCTCTTGAGCTGCTCAAGGACTTCTTTTGATGCATTGATCTTTGGGGGCACCACTGAATTAGGTAGCGTTGGTAGCAATCTCGCGTAGTTTGTGCTGAGAGTGATGGGTTTGACGGGTTGATAAGCGGGGTTTCTTATAAGAGGCACTTGCTGGAGAAAAGGATCGGCTGCGATTAGTACATGGAATTGATAGTCGTTTTGGAGACCATACGTTTGCTTGTGTCATTCATTGGATATGTAGTTCAAGGTTCAATGTGGGAAAGGGGCTTGAGAATCCCTGTGCGCGGAAATAAACACCGCGGCTGATGTTAAACCAACATTCACTTTGCTGGTGCGCTGGGCAATCACACGAACTCGGCCCAAATTCTCAAACGCTCCATCCTGTTTCGTCAATCAATGTGGATATAGCTCACCAACAGCTACTGCTCTCGTTTATTAATATCATATTATACATGCAATCATCAGTTGTCCTTATAGTGGCGAATCAAGATGTATGCGTTTTCTTGCTTCAAGTTAGACAATGATCTATAGCCGCCCTCTAACCTCATCAACAATCCCCCAAAGGATATGTACACGGCCATTCTGTCATTGTTTGAACTCTCCTCGAATTTGTACACTGTGCCATACATGACGTAGTCGTAGTCATCAGCTAAAGATCTCTCACCTCTCTTGGGTGGTCTCCAAGAGCCATTCGAGGTCACCATGGAGGTGTCATTACCCAAAGATGATGCCAAGGTGATAGTCAATGAGTCAGAGTCCTTGACAGGAAACAACTCACTGTTTATGTCTAGGGTGATTTTGATGTCTTGAGAGGTGGATGATTGACCTTCTATGCGGCTGACCTTATTGTATCTTGCCTGGTCGACCGACTCGACCACGAACATATCTTCAAACAACACGCCGGACATGGTAAGTGCTAAGGAATGACGGGTGGGCCTGAGATGTGCTAAAAAAAAGACTTCTGGTGTGAGCATCACGTGCGCTGCCACGTGCAAAAACTGAAAACAAGTCCTGTGAAGTCAGTTGTCGCACTCCGTTCCAGTCCAAATCAAAATAGATTGAACCGCCCCTAGAATCTCACGGTCGTCGATAAGCTCAATACCACGGAATGGAGAAACAGACGGCAGCCCCTACATCCAGAAAATTCAAAAGCGTCATACTATTATGCTTCGCTCTCATTGCTTTGGCGGGCTTTTCTATGTCGCGTTCTTGCGGCATGAGTTTTGCGATGCTGCGCCATGAATCACAAGGCAAACTGAACATAGGAGATTCAGTACTTCAATCAAGGTATAGATTATTGGACGTTGCTGATATAGAAGAGTTTACAAGTGACGCTAACAAGCCCAGCAGCAATGAAAAGCGGGATGACGCGCCGGACGGGGAGAAAAAGACGAAAAAGAAGAAGTCGATTCTAGATCAGACTTTCATGAGAGTCTTGATTGGAATCGGGGTTTTTGCTTTGTTCAACGTTGCGGCAATCACCATCCACCATATTGCCCAGAAGGTAGGAAATACTTCCAACCAATACCGAGAGATTGAGCATGTATACTCTCCATTTTAGCCTCTCCGTATGCGCTGAAGTAGTGCAGATGGAGCTGAAGGAGTTTGCCGCAATTGAGTGATACGGAAACCTTGGAGAAATGCACACGCTGAAGCGACCTCCTTCAATGATGGTGTATTACGCAGTATCGAGACACTTAGCGACGAGTGCAGCGCTTCCAGTCAGGGAAGCTCATGGCATGCGTGCTTTTGTGGAAATCAGTTTCATGTTGTTATGGATATTGATCCGACCTCAGTTTAAGCTTACGTTTTCCACTTGACGAGTATTTTCGAGATATTTTTTTTTTTGTTTAGGGGAAGTAACCGCCCACCCAAGGTCTTGCAAAAGCTATCCTTATAATTCATACCACTATATACACACCATCCATATATGCCTTTGAAATTCTGTGAAGGGAAGACTACCCCTCTAGGCCTTGGGTGGAGCACGAAGATGCGTTGTGCATTATCGCGCATGGATCTTCGGGCCCCACCGAAGATAAATACACTTATCTTCGCGCCCGTAGCAAGCGCTTCATCCCCCAGCTATTCCTACCCGGAAACCACATACGACAATGGCAGAAGTTTCACGTGGAACAAAGGTGCTTCAGGTCTCATGCTCCATTTTATGGTGTTTGTTGGCTGCAGGACCCGTCTTTGGATTCGCTGCGATCAAGCCCGTCTTGATAAGTGAAGGTGTCTACCTGAACATGTGTGATGTCTCGACCACCCTGGGCCCTCATAAGCCTTGTGACGAGCAGGATTTGGCCCTCAACTTCTTATTCACTGTGGCATGCATGGTGACTAACATCTCTGCATTGCCGGTGGGCTCTCTTTTGGACTCCTATGGGCCTAAGGTCACGGGAATCATTGGGTCAATCATCATTCTCGCTGGTTCGGCCATGCTTTCTTTGGCCAAGCATATTTCTCTTTTGGACGGCTACTTGTTTGGATACACGCTACTCGCTTTGGGAGGACCGTTCGTGTTCATCTCCTGCTTTCAGTTGGCCAACAGTTTCCCAAAAAACTCGGGGCTTATTTTGGCCTTGTTGACCGGCGCATTTGACTCATCTTCGGCCTTGTTTTTGGTTTACAGGCTCATTTATACCAACTGGTTCAAATTGTCTGTGTCGTCGTTCTTTTTCTACTACATGGCAGTGCCCGTGTTTATTTTCATTTGCCAGGCCACTATCATGCCTCGCGAGTCATACAAAACCATTGGGACCTTGGCCAGAATTGCGGAGACAGCCATTGACGAAACCGGAAAGCCTTTGGACAAGGATTTGCTTCTTGCGGTTGATAGAGACGCTCCTGAGAGCGAAGTGAACATATCTCAGCCCAATATGAACGAGCATACGTCTTTGCTCATGAGAAGTGCATCTTTCTCCTCGTTCAATGCTACTAGAAGAGACTCTTTGCTTGGTTCCAGAAGAGATTCAACCATCTCGAGGGTCTCTAGGAACTCCATTAAATCTATTTACGAGCGCCAAGCGGAAGATAAGTTGTACGAATCTACCGGAGGTGTTTTCGGTGTGATGCACGGCTTTTCAATCACCGAGCAATTGAAATCGCCCTGGTTCATTTTGATGACTGCCTTCACGACTATCCAAATGCTCCGGATCAACTTTTTTGTGGCCACCATTAGATCCCAGGAAGAGTACTTGTTTGGGAACGAGAGATTGGCGGTGCACATCAACCAGTTTTTTGACTTGGCACTTCCTCTCGGAGGCATGTGCGCCATCCCTTTTATTGGGGTGTTGTTGGACAACTTGACCACGCTCAACGTATTGGTTCTTTTGTCTTGTATCTCAGTGATCGTGGGAGTGTGTGGATGCGTGTCGTTCCTTCCTGCTACTTACTTGGGAATAATTCTTATGGTACTATACCGACCATTCTATTATACGGCAGTATCCGATTTCTGTGCCAAAGTGTTTGGCTTTGAGACTTTCGGAACTATTTATGGCACGATTATCTGTTTCTCGGGAGTGTGCAACATTTTGCAGCAGTTCATGGACCAGGTCACGCACTCATACTTTCAGGGAAACCCCACCCCAGTCAACACCTTCTTAACAACGCTCACGGTGATATTTGCCGGACTCATTCTTGGCTACGTGAGATCGCAAGAGAAGGCCATGAAGAGAAACAATCTTGAATTGGAGGCTCAAGAAGCCACCATTCGCTCGATTCCAAGATGAGAACTAAGTTGAGCGCAATGAAGACTCTATGCCCCGGCACACTTAAACTAATACAGCACACTGTAATGAAAAGACATGTATGACTATCTCTTTCTCCTCTTCAGCCTCTCCTTCTTCAATTGCTCGCTGACAAGATCTGGGTTCAACGCTGAATATTCGGGAAGAATAGTCAAGGCAGGTAACGAGTGCTCAGTTTCCGAGGCTGCCAAGACCAGGCCCTTCCGTGACAAATTCGAACATATGGAATCCACGAGCGCGTGGTCTTTCTGAGGAATTGCACCGAGAATCGGATTGATCATCACTAATGCTGTGGCTGGACAAGTCAACGAGGTTCGCGTCTTCACTTTTGCCCTTTGTTGGCAGCTTTTTCCGCGGCCCTCTTTGCCTTTTCCTTCTGCTGCTTTTCGATCTGTCTTCTAGATCCCTTTATAAGCTCCAAATGCCCCACTCTGCTAGCAATCAACTTCTCAGTTCCATTCAGCGAGCCAACGGATTGGATGAGGTTGTAGGATTTCTTGACGGCGGCTTTTTTGGGCTTGATGATAAGTGGCGCGGCTGCTCTGAGGTTGCTCTGCTTCTTGGTGACTCTGCCTTTGCCTTTGGACTTGAGTTTCAAGTTGCCTTGGGCCATAGTGCGGAGGAGATGAGGAGGAAGAAAAAGGCGAGCGCGTTAGGTATAGAGCCGGCAGGTGCAGTCTCGAGAAGATGGATGGACTGCATGGTCTGCCAGTCCAGATAGCTCAGTGCCATGTGGAGCGGTTGATTATTAGGAGCGTCAATCGCCAAAAGGCTTGTGGGATTCTGGCACGGTGGTCTAAGATGATGTGAAGAAAAAAAGCGATCCGTCACTACTACAGACTGTCTACATGTACTGTGCACAGTCACTCAATAGTTGACCACTGGGGGCAATACGCACCCAATCATCACACCGTAAATGGAAAAGCAAAGGATTGGGGCGAGCCACATGGAGAAGCGGAGGATCGGATGTGTGGTCAAAGCTTGGAAGATTCTGGCGGTTGAGTATCTGCTTTCACTCTACGAATGATCCGAATACGTGCGGCGACGTTGAACACCTGTCCCAGTCTATGTGCGGGCAGGCTGACAGGGCCAGCTTGCGCGGTGCTTTGGTGCGACTCATGTCTATGGCCTGTATGACTCTGCCGCAGACCAAATAATTTTTTATCTCATTCCCTCAGTTCCACTCTCGGTTCTTCCGACTTCCTTTTTTGCTCAAGCAGACCGAACCGCGCTTCCTGACTCGCGGGACTGAACCTATACCTTGAATCTGGACCCGCTTGTTTACGCAATGAGTGACGCTTTCCTCATTTTGCCTGGGCCTAGCGCCTTGTCTCAGTTCAGAGTCAAGAGCCTCGTTGTTGACGTGGAGAAAAAGTTGGGCCTGGCGGGCGTCATTGCCGATGTTAAGTCATCTTACACCCACTACGTGTCGTTGAAAAAGCCCTTGTCTGCCTCCCAGCTCAAGTTGTTGCAGATCCTTTTGACCTATGACTCCGCCGTGGACGTTTCCATAGACGAGAACAAGAACTTCCTAGACCTCTCGACCATCTCTGGGGACTCGGAGTCGGCGGTGTCTCAATTGGCTGGCTTGGAGACCTCCGACTCTGTTTTGGTCAGGATTTTACCCAGACCAGGCACCATTTCGCCGTGGTCTTCAAAGGCCACGGACATTGCAAACATTTGTGGCTTGGGTGACTACGTTGAGAGAGTCGAGAGAGGCTTGTCCCTATTGATCACTGCATCTCCTGGTGTTAATATCAACAAGCAATTTGCCGAACGCGCTGCCTCATTGTTGTCCACTGTATTCGATCGAATGACCCAGAAGTTGTATTTGAATGCCCACGCGCCAAAGAGCTCCGATTTGTTCTCTCATGACTCACCAAAGCCTCTTGTGCAAGTTGACATCTCTGGGGACAAGTTGGTGCAAGCAAACAAAGATCTCGGACTAGCTTTGGACCAAGGCGAGATTGACTACTTGGTCAACGCTTTCAACACTGTCATTGGCCGGAAACCCACCGACGTCGAGCTCTTCATGTTCGCCCAAGTGAACTCAGAGCACTGCAGACACAAGATTTTCAATGCAGACTGGACTATTGATGGCGTAAAGAAAGACTTGAGCTTGTTCAAAATGATCAGGAACACTCACGCCAAAAACCCACAATACACAGTCTCTGCGTACTCCGACAATGCTGCTGTATTCGAGGGTCCTATGGGCTACTTGTTCGCTCCTGACTTTAAAACAAAGGAATGGAAGTCCATTCAAGAAAATGTCTTCACCTTAGTCAAGGTCGAAACCCACAACCACCCTACTGCAGTGTCGCCGTTTGCTGGTGCTGCTACGGGATCTGGCGGTGAGATTAGAGACGAAGGTGCAGTGGGGCGCGGGTCGAAGTCAAAGGCAGGCTTGTCTGGATTCACTGTGTCCGATTTGAACATCCCCACATTGCCTCAGCCATGGGAAATGGATGTTGGAAAGCCTGGCCACATTGCATCTTCTTTGGATATTATGGTCGAAGCCCCTATTGGATCCGCCGCCTTCAACAATGAATTTGGAAGACCTGCTATAAATGGTTACTTTAGAACGCTCACCACTGAAGTGGAAAACTCCAAGGGCGAGACCGAGATCAGAGGCTTTCACAAGCCCATCATGTTGGCTGGTGGTATGGGTGCCATTAGACCAGACTTGGCCTTGAAAGATACCAAGATCACGCCAGGATCTCACCTTATTGTTCTTGGCGGGCAATGTATGTTGATTGGACTTGGTGGAGGTGCCGCTTCTTCAGTTTCCTCCGGAGTGGGTTCCGCTGAGTTGGATTTCGCTTCTGTGCAAAGGGGAAACCCTGAAATTCAAAGAAGGGCTCAGCAGGTGATTGATTCGTGTGTCTCCCTTGGCAAGAGCGCGAACCCCATCCAGTCCATTCACGATGTTGGTGCCGGTGGATTATCTAACGCTCTTCCCGAGTTGGTTCATGACAATGATTTGGGTGCCAAGTTTGAATTGAGATCCATTCTTTCATTGGAGCCTGGCATGTCTCCTATGGAGATCTGGTGCAATGAGTCGCAAGAAAGATATGTTCTTGGGGTCGCACCAGAGAATCTTGAATTGTTCAAGAGTATTTGCGAAAGGGAAAGGGCTCCTTTTGCTGTGGTTGGTGAGGCTACTCAAGAAATGCGCTTGGTGTTGACGGACTCTTTGTTGAACACTACGCCCATTGACTTGGAGATGTCTGTCTTGTTCGGAAAACCACCGAAAATGACCAAGGTCGCTGCCACTGAGAATTTGAGGTTGAAGCCTTTCACCACTGCCAATTTGGATGTTCAAGAATCCGTCGAGCGGGTCTTGCAGCTTCCATCGGTTGGCTCCAAGAACTTTTTGATTACCATCGGTGACAGGTTTGTCACTGGATTGGTCGACCGCGATCAAATGGTTGGGCCTTGGCAAGTGCCCGTTGCTGATGTCGGCGTTACAGCTACATCTTTAGGTGACTCTTTGCTTCGCACAGGTGAGGCAATGGCCATGGGCGAGAAGCCAACCTTGGCCTTGATTTCTGCCTCTGCTTCTGCCAAGATGTGTGTGGCTGAATCGTTGCTCAATGTTTTTGCTGCAGATATTCCGGCCATCGACAAGGTCAAGTTATCCGCTAACTGGATGTCTGCTGCATCTCACGATGGAGAAGGAGCCAAATTGTACGAGGCCGTGCAGGCCATCGGTATGGACTTGTGCCCGGACTTGGGCATTGCTATTCCCGTGGGTAAGGACTCCATGTCATTGAAGATGAAATGGGACAATAAAGAAGTGACCGCACCCTTGTCTTTGTGTATCACTGCCTTCGCTCCTGTTTCAAACACGTCCAAGACCTGGACTCCCCAGTTGAAGAAGCTCAATGAAGAAACTATATTGATTCTTGTGGACTTAGCTGCTGATGTCAAGAAATCCTTGGGAGGTTCTGCCTTGGCCCAAGTTTACAAGCAGGTTGGAGACTCATCCCCAGATGTTCATTCGCATGAGCTTCTAAGGAACTTCTTGCAGACTTTGATTGCATTACACAACCAATTCGACGTCTTGGCATACCACGACAGATCAGAGGGTGGCTTATTTACCACCGTAGCCGAAATGGCATTCGCTGGTAGATGTGGTGTCGATTTGAGCCTCAAATCCCAGGAAGATGCTTTGACGGAATTGTTCAATGAAGAGCTCGGTGCTGTTTTCCAGATCAAAGCAAGTGATCTTGAGAGTTTTGTGAAGCTTTTCGCCGCGAACAACATCCAGGAAAAATATATTTCTGTTATCGGAAAGCCCACCGAGAATCAGTCTGTTTCGATCAAGCTCAACGGCCATGTGGTTTTCAATAGCAACAGAGCAAACTTACAGAAGTTGTGGAGCAACACATCATACCATATTCAAAAGATGAGAGACAATCCCGAAACCAGTGCGATGGAATACAATGCTATACTGGACGATGCGGATCCTGGATTGTCGTTCCAATTGACGTTTGACATGCAAGACTTTAAAGTCCTGCCGCTGACAAGAAACCCAAAGGTGGCTATTTTGAGGGAACAAGGTGTGAACTCGCAGCAAGAAATGGCCTGGTCATTTTCGCAAGCAGGCTTCGACGTCTACGACGTGCACATGTCAGATATTCTTAGTGGAAAAGTTTCTTTAAAAGATTTCACCGGTGTTGCAGCATGCGGAGGCTTCTCTTATGGCGATGTTTTGGGTGCCGGCGCAGGTTGGGCAAAATCAGTGTTATTCAACGAAGTTGCCAGGAAGGAATTCGAGGGCTTTTTCCAAAGAGATGACACTTTTGCCTTTGGTGCATGTAACGGATGCCAATTTTTCAGCAGGATCGCCGAGTTGATTCCCGGAACCGAGAACTGGCCTACTTTCGAGAGAAACGCCAGTGAGCAGTACGAGGCCAGGTTCGTCATGGTTGAAGTCAACGACTCAGAAAGTAACAACTCTATCTTCTTGCAGAAGTTGAAAGGATCGAAGCTTCCTATTGCCGTTGCTCATGGTGAAGGTAGAGCCAACTTCAAGGACGAAAAGACCCTTCAGCAGTTTGTGGATTCCGACAAGCAATCGCAGATTAAGTACGTGGATAACTACGGGAAGCCAGCCATGCTGTACCCATTCAACCCCAACGGTTCTCCTCATGGTATAGCCGGAATCTCGAACAAGAACGGGCGTGTTTTGGCCATGATGCCTCATCCCGAGAGAGTTACGAGATTGGAGGCCAACTCTTGGTACCCGAAGGAACAGGCTGCATCATGGCAAGGCTATGGTCCTTGGATTGCATTGTTCAAATCGGCTAGAGAATGGGTAGGCGAAAAGTTCTAGAGCATTACACTACTACGACGCGAGATGCACAGAGTAACGATTGGTAGAAGAGCAATCAAAAACATCTTAATGCTGTAATATTATATTTGGAAGCCTTTGAATGCATGCCTCTTGAATAAATCCCACCTTTTAATGAGTAGTGGCTCCCAGTATATAATCAAACTAGAGGCGACGAAAACAAGACCAGCCGCACGTGACCAGGAGTACATTATATACAGTATCGTCGGTGAAGACCTAGCGGGGTCGTGTGCGCACGCCAAAAATCTTTAGGGCGGGTGCGAAAAAAATTTTTCAACTTCTCAAGTAATATTGTTCTTCATCTAACATACAATAATGTCTGCCCAACAAATCTTGTCTAAGAAGAGAAAGTTAGTCGCCGATGGTGTCTTCTACGCCGAATTGAACGAGTTCTTCACCAGAGAATTGGCCGAGCAAGGTTACGCTGGTGTCGAGGTCAGAAAGACCCCAACCAAGTTGGAGGTCATTGTCAAGGCTTCCAACACCCAGGGTGTCTTGGGAGAGCAAGGTAGAAAGATCCACGAGTTGACCTCCTTGATCGTCAAGAGATTCAAGTTGGCTCCTGAGTCTATTGTTATCTACGCTGAGAGAGTTGAGGAGAGAGCTCTTTCTGCTGCCGTTCAAGCCGAGGCTTTGAAGGCTAAGTTGTTGTCTGGTTTGCCAATCAGAAGAGCTGCTTACGGTGTCTTGAGATTCTCCATGGCTGCAGGTGCCAAGGGTGTTGAGGTTGTTATCTCCGGTAAGTTGAGAGCTGCCAGAGCCAAGTCCCAGAAGTACGCTGATGGTTTCATGATCCACTCCGGTCAGCCAACCAACGACTTCATTGACTACGCTATCAGACACGTGTTGATGAGACAAGGTGTTTTGGGTATCAGAGTCAAGATCATGAAGGACCCATCCAAGAACAAATTCGGTCCTAAGTCCTTGCCAGATGCCGTCAAGATCGCCGAGTACAAGGATGAGGACGAGGCTGTTGGAGAGCCACATGTTAAGGACTACAGAGAGACTCCTGAAGCTGCTGCCGCTGAGCCTGAGGCTGCTACTGCTGCTGCTTAAGTGTTCATAGAGTAAGACTTCACACATGCACCATCGTATTCCGAGGAACTGAGGAGACCATCTTCGAGGGTTTACTGAAATAAACTTATAATTGAGTTCTGCGGAGCTGTTACCTCCAAACTCCGAGCGGCCACATCTTTTGCAAAAGGTCACGTGAAGAAAGTTTCACGCCTGGAGCTGAAGGTGCGAACTCGCCCTGAGACCATGAGGGCGTGATATTTTTCGCCGCACTTTGAACTCCGAGATTCCGCGCCGACAGCTGACTCATCTGCTGCACCACTGCACGTGGTCTCAGATTCGGGAAGCAGCCAGGTTCGCCGCATTCCTTTCCGGATGCTAAGGCAGCGCATCTATCTGGAAAAGCTCTTTTCTGCCCTGTAATGATTATTGTGATGTAGTACAAAAATATTATTGTTTGTGCTTAGCAGCGCCGGCCCCGCTTGGCTTCTCCGGGTGTGGCTATCGCGGTTAATAGGTAGATAAGATCAGCGCATTCCTGTGCATGTTGACGTCACGTAGGTGGTGCGGATCCTCGGACTTCCCCAGAAAGATTACTCCGGATGTATATCTCCAGTGGCGTATAAAAGCGAACCTCTCGCCCCCCCTCATGGTTTCCGAAAGACACATTTTTTTCTTTAAGTTTAATTTCACTCATTGAAACCTAATCACTTGCTCTAACACCATCTATAACAAAACTAGAATATACCCAAGTCAAGCCTATACAGTTTACAATGTCCTCCCCTACACAATTTTTGCAATTATCCACCGAATTCTCCGAGCCATTCGTCATTCCGAACGTATCCCAGGGATCCGCATCTACAGACTCCGCTGCAACGGTGCCTGCAGCCACAACTGCTACAATCTCTGATGGCACGGTGGGCAGAAGCAGGGCGCTTTCTGTTATTGAGCTTAGTTAGGTATTGCTTTTCGAAGACGGGGGTTTAAATAATGAATAATGTAACGAATACAAATGTTAATAAAGGATGCAGTGTAAGGATTTGTAGGAAATTAGTTTATTTTAATATCGCACGAACCATTTTTGGGCGTAAGAATGCATAACGCCACATGGACTTCAACTGTTCAGTTGTGTCCGCCACCTGGATATACGCTGTACAGTTGTAATGTCCGCGACATGGAGATACGTTGTCCATGTTGTTATGTCCGCGGCATGGAAATTTTACATGTTGTAATGTCCGCGACGGGGGAAATAGGAAATACGCTGCCCACATTGTGATGCCCAGCGACTCGGAGAAACGAAAAAAGGGGATGCGTCGAAGCTCTCCACAACCCAGGTCTGTATCTTCACCATCCAGACCCTGGCAATGTTTGGCAATACCCCTGCAAGTTGTCAAAGATTACCCTTGCGGCATTCACGCGAATTGCGGAATCAGCCAGGAGTCTACACAGTGGAAAGCCAGGCGTGTATTACTGGTAAATAAGATAAGACCTATGATACTTGACACCGTAGTAACCGGTGGAAAATACACCCAAGGCCAAAAGTATCAAGGGCACCGGCCTGGAAAATTTCGAAAGCACGGACCGGAAAATCCCTGCACACAACATTATGGTGGAGCAGCCCAAGGCGATCTCCAAGCCCCAGTTGGCGTTTTTCTCCATTAAGTACCCACAGTAGCCATAAAGAAATGAGTACGCAGTGCCACCAAGCAAGTGAGACACAGAGCCTTGGAAAAAATAGCTCAGTAGGCCACCAACAGCAAGACAAGAAGAAAGAGCAAAAGCAGGAAGTTCCATGACGACTGGTAGAATTTGCAAAACGGAATGGTGTTGCAAAATATTGCTCAAAGGTGGTCATGTACGCCGGGCTGCGCGCACGTGATGTGAATGTCCAGAGAGCAAATCAGGTCTTTCACACGCCCGCGCAGCGGCGCAGCGGCCTCGCGAAGAATAGGCCACGGGTCGAAAGGCCTCAGCAATGTTACATTGCGATTGAGCTCGGCAGGGCGGCAAATCAATGGCAAAACATATGGATGCTATGATACGATAGCACCAGGGCGTAGTAGCCTGAACCGGACTGCATACAACACCGCACGGCCCTCATGTCCACGGGACTTCATCGGGCCTCGACGCTCAGGGTTCACGGCCCACGCCCACATCCACTCTCCAATGGCCCATGCGCCTCCAGCGCAGGCTCTTGCTCCCAGCCAAGCGGCCAAAATTACATGCATTCGTCGCCCCAGCCAGATCCTGTAGCAGCCCTCTTTCAATACCGTAACTTTATTCTAGAGTCGACCTTTAGACGCAGGAAGAATACTACCGTGGCAGACTAAAGTTCACGCGAGCCACGAGAGCGCACGCTCACCGGCGACGCCTAATTGCAAGGTGGCCTGGTTAGGAAAGCAGAAGTAGAGGAAAATTCACACTCGACGAAAAAAAATTCCCTCCACACCCACCCCTCCCTTTTACAACATTAAATCTGGACAGCCCCAAGATAGCCAACGTGATTCGAACCCTAGCTTCCAGCGCCCATAATTTCAGCAGCAGCCGCCTGGTTTTTTGGCCATGAATCTCGAATCCCTACTTTCCGGGAATACTCCTCTGCCCGCCGGGAACGGCGCCCCACAAGCTCATCCTGATCCATCTGCCAGCGGGACTGCCTCCTCAACTTACCCGCGTCAAGATCCATCCTTTCCAGCGAATCCCCCTCCAGGCCCAGATCAGCCATCATTTCAAACAAAGCCCCCCGCCACCAATGGCCAGCTAAATGACCTCCCCAACGCACGAGCAATCATTACCAAAGATTTTCCTACTTCAAACGGGGGGCCCTCGAATAAGACTTCGCTCAGTAATGACTACCTAATTGCATTTGAGAACAGGGTCAGTGCAATAAATGAGTTGGACAGGGCCCTCAACCAGACACTGAATCTCGCGGTGCTATCATACGAAAAAGAGGCATTGCGTTCGGTTTTATCTGCTTCGAAGCCACTCATGACAAATTTCGTGGACCGCCTCACTGCTGAAGAGATCTTGGTTGGAGTTGGCGATTCAGCGGTCGCTGCTAGCTTGGGACCCAATTCTGTAAGTGCCAAAGAGAATGCCGACTTACGAAAAAAGATTTTGGAGGAAAAAATTACAGCTCTTTTAGATGAGGAGTCCGTCGCCAGCCAAAACTCTCATCTTGCTGAGAAACAGGCAAGAAAGGCTGTGCGTACAGAGAAGCGTACAAGTCTTGCTGAGTCTGCGGACGCTAAGCGTCGAAAGATCGCAGAGCCTTTGTCCTTTTCAAACCACGAGTCGCCGGAAGATTCCACCGCCGATATGGTCAATCAATCCGAATCTTTGTCACCCAACGGGTCGGATAAGTCAAGAACCAGCAAGGAAAATGGAAAACTTCGGATAAAGATTTCGTTAAAAAACGAGGCCAAACTTGCCCAGCCCAGCTCCAAAGCAAATGACAGAGCATCACCTACGAAGACAAAAGAGTTGAAGTCGGTGACAAAGCAATACGACAATACCTTTGTGGCCATTTGGAAAGATTTATCGAGAAAAGATGGGCCCAAAGTGGCAAGGATGATGCAGCAGCTGAACCAAGCACGTCTAATCAATATGAAGAAAAACGCCATATTGGCCTCGAGAGAAGCAAAGCGTTGGCAGATGAGAAATAACAAAAATCAGAAGGATTTGAGTGCCAAAGCTAGAAGGACTATGCGTGAAATGTTTAACTTCTGGAAGCGCAACGAGCGGATCGAGAGAGAGGTGAGAAGAAAGCATGAAAAGGAGTTGATAGACAAGGCAAAAAAGGAGGAAGAGGATCGCGAGGCCCGCAGACAATCGAGAAAGCTAAATTTCTTGATTACCCAAACAGAGTTGTACTCGCATTTCATCGGAAAGAAGATCAAGACCGATGAAATCGAGGGTTCCGATGCTGATGGTTCATTGGCTAAGAGCACAGACCTGAACCTAGATAAGTATCATGGAGTTGAAGGGAAACAAACTGACTTCAACACTCTCGATTTCGATAGTGAAAACGAAGATGAGTTGCACCGTGCCGCAGCTGCCAATGCTCAAAACGCTTTGAATAGTGCCAAGTCCAAGGCCGAAAGCTTCGATGATTTCCGTAATCCTGATACCAACGGAGAGGAGATGAATTTTCAAAATCCCACACTTGTGGGCGATTTGCGGATAACTCAGCCTAATATGTTAAAATGTACTCTCAAGGAGTATCAAATCAAAGGTTTGAATTGGTTGGCAAATCTTTACGAGCAGGGAATCAATGGTATTCTTGCTGATGAAATGGGATTAGGTAAAACTGTTCAAAGTATTTCTGTCCTCGCATACTTAGCAGAGGCCCACAATATCTGGGGACCATTCCTTGTTGTTACTCCAGCCTCAACATTGCACAATTGGCAACAGGAAATCTCCAAATTCGTGCCAGAGATGAAGGTTTTACCCTACTGGGGGAACACGAAAGACCGGAAAATTTTAAGAAAGTTTTGGGACAGGAAGAACATGAGATATGGCAAAGACTCCCCTTTCCATGTTTTAGTAACATCATACCAGCTCGTGGTTGCCGACGCCCCATACTTTCAAAAGATGAAATGGCAGTACATGATTTTGGATGAGGCGCAAGCAATCAAATCGTCGCAGTCTTCGAGATGGAAGTCATTGTTGAGCTTTTCTTGCCGTAATCGGTTGCTTTTGACGGGAACACCCATTCAGAACTCAATGCAGGAATTGTGGGCCTTATTGCATTTCATTATGCCTTCTTTGTTTGATTCCCATGACGAGTTCAGCGATTGGTTCTCCAAGGATATTGAGAGCCATGCACAATCCAATACCCAATTGAACGAGCAGCAGTTGAAGCGTTTACATGTCATATTGAAGCCTTTCATGTTGAGAAGAGTGAAGAAAAATGTTCAAAGTGAGCTCGGAGACAAGTTGGAAATTGACATTTTCTGTGACTTGACGAACAGACAGAAAAAATACTATCAAATGTTGAAGTCTCAAATCTCACTACTGGATCTTCTTTCCACGAACAACGACGAAAGCAGCCAGTCGTTGATGAACCTTGTGATGCAGTTCAGAAAAGTTTGTAACCACCCAGATTTGTTTGAAAGAGCAGATGTTTACTCCAGTTTAGCTATTGGGGACTTTGCAGAGACTGGATCATTTTTACGAGAGACCGATCTCGAGTTGGCATATTCATTGAAAAATAAGATTTCATACAATTTGCCTAAACTAATCTACCATGACATGCTTGCGCCAGGCAAAAACAATGACGTTGGCTCGAGGCAAAAAATTTATGAGATGTTTAGCATCTACAACCCGGAGAATGTTGCCGACGACAGATTGGACAACTTTGGCTGGCTCAAGTTCATTGATGTTTCTGAAGGAGAGTTAAATAAAGTGTCGCACCAATCGCTTATCGACAGAGCCATTGATCTCAAGGAGTATACTTCCATCAACTACGACAAGCTGAACCGTATCAATTTTGTTTACGATGATGGGAGCTATACCGCTACCAACCGGGCCTTCCTCATTAGAGAGTCACTAAGCAACCTTTGCGAAATTCAAAACTCCACGGTCCTCAGCAAGTTTTATTCCATTCAGGACAATGTTTACACCGACATGTACATGAATGTGTTGCCACCCGCAGCTCTCATGTCAGCGGTGGCACCACCAATCGATATCCTTTGCAGTGACTACACGTTCACAAGAAATTTGGAGGCAGCTCTTTTTGACAACTCAATTAAATCAAGCCTTTTGCCGCTTACCTTAAGCACAGAGGCCGAATTGTTGAAGAGAAAGGTGCCAATTTCCCTGTACCCAAAGTCGAACATGTTGCCTACTCCGGTAAACAACTGGTTTGATTATCTGAACATTAGGATGCCATCAATGAATAGGTTCGTGACTGAGTCAGGCAAACTTGCAAAGCTTGACAAATTGTTGGAAGATCTCAAAAAGAATGATCACAGGGTATTGGTATACTTTCAAATGACCAAAATGATGGATTTGATGGAGGAATTTCTAACATTTAAACAGCATAGTTACATCCGGTTAGACGGCTCTTCGAAATTGGAAGATAGAAGAGACTTGGTCCATGACTGGCAAACAAAGCCGGAGATCTTTGTCTTTTTGTTGTCCACGAGAGCTGGTGGGTTGGGTATCAACTTGACTTCGGCAGACACTGTCATTTTCTACGACTCGGACTGGAACCCCACGATCGATTCACAAGCTATGGATAGAGCTCACAGATTAGGACAAACGAAGCAAGTGACCGTGTACAGGCTCTTAACGAAAGGCACTATTGAGGAGAGAATGAGAGATCGTGCTAAGCAGAAGGAGCAAGTGCAACAGGTTGTCATGGAAGGCAAATCAAGTTTCCCAGCTAAGAAAAAAGAAGACGCCACTGCCAAAAAGAAAGACGTGGCATTTCTACTTTTGGGAGAGGGTGAAGAGGGCGGAGATGCTCCAATACCTACGTCTCTTGAAGCAATGTATCATGAGGGAGAGGGCGATTTTTCAGGTGCAGCGACGCCAATGAAATGAAACGGGCGGTGATTTATAGACGCTACAAGAAATAGGTAAAAAGTATGCATATCACGATTAAATAATTAGCCCGGCGCTGGCGCTGAAAGTCTTTTCCAAGGCGCCCAAGAATGCGCCATCTTTAGCGGCCACGGACGTGATACCGTGTCCATTTTCGTCCCTTGGTTCATTGTGGGGATCCGTTTCGTCAGCGCCAATGGCGGCCAGCTTGGAAAGCTGGTCATTTTCTGCTTCTAGGCTGTAGATTTTGTTGAGACTCTCCTCGAGTTTCTTTCTCAATTCCTCTTGGTTCATTGGTGGGGAGGTTGTCTTCTCGTTTTTGCACAATTCTTCATCGTCAGTGGTGAACTGCGTTGAAGCAATGAGATCAGTGAGACCAGATAAGTTGGAGTTTACAGAATTCATTGAAAATCTGTGTGAGCCTCTTAGGTTCATTCGCTTGGTGAGCGCTTCGAGCGCCGTCAGATTATAACTCTCATGTTGAGAGGCATCTTTACTTGCATCTGCTCCTTCTGCCCCATCTTTGGCATCCTCAAGAACCGTCAAGAGGCCCAGTAAACCAGAGGAGAAGCGCTTACGTTTATCAGCAATCTTGGCGAGCTCCTCTTCTGTGAGGCTTTTCTTTTTATGCGCCGAGGGAATTGTATGGAAGCTTTTCAAGCCAAATTGATCGGTGCAGCTGTTCAGTTTGGAAGTTGATGAACGAGACGACCCCTCCGAGAAGCGAGTTCTGTTTCCCTCTGCTTTGTAATCAGTCAAACACGATAAGTAGAGGTCCATTGAAGACTTTAGTTCGCTGGAAAACAGGGCGAAGATAGCAAGCTTTTCTTCGTAATCACCCTGATCGGCCAGCATGGGGTATGTAAGGCCAGAATCATTGACAGGCCGAGGCATATCTGCACCGAAATTCTGGCCAAAGTACGTCTTGTAGTACTTGAGATTGGTGGTTAGATTTTGCAATTTATCGATCAAGTTGTGCAAATTGATGTCCCGTTTGGATGGGAATAAGTCAATCTGTAATGTCTGATTTGTGGAGTTTGGGAAGTTTTCTTCCGGCTGCGATAGAATATTGTCGTTTGTGTAGTCGATGAGCAGTTGGGGATTGTGCAAAGAATGGAATTTTTCATTCAAAGATAGAAACTGGTTTAGCATGGCAATGTGAGCATCGAAAATTGAATTGAGGCTCCTCAATTTGAGTGAAATCGAAGTGTAGTCTCTGCTGGATGCAAAATTGATGTTGAAGCTGTGACCTAGTTTCAAAAGCAAGTAGTTGAACGAGTGCCCATCGTGAATTGTGAGCAACTGACAGACGAAAAACCTCCGTAGATTGTTAAACACATTCAATTTTTCCGTGAGAGCTTTTGTGGAGAGCGGAGTCGAAGCATCATGCTCTTCGAGCTTGTCAGCTAGACCCACTTCAACAGTTTCCGAAACCAAACCCAAAGGTATGTTATTTATCTCGCAGTACTTCTCTAGCAAATTCCCATTAGTGTGGATTAGGCAATCTCGGATCGATGCCTTAATATTGACCACCATTCCATCAAGCAACATGTTCAAATGAGATCTAGCCGCGTCTGGAGATACCCGGTTGGGCAGTTTACTCATAGCATGGAATAAATCATACTCTCTCAAAGCAATGAAGCTAGATATGACCACTTTGTTCATTTGGCAGTTCGATATCATGAATTCATTGAGGTAGCGGAGACATTTGAAGGACTCAACTAGGTAATTGACTCGGATGGACTTAACGTACTTGGTCGAGTATAGCAAGAGCCGCTTGAAGATTTCGACTTTGGCCAAGCGAGAAAGTGGCGAGCTTATTTTCATGCTCTGTTTGAGCAAAAAGATATTCAAGAAAAGAAGATTGAGGAGGCATGCAGGGCTTTCGAACCTCGGGATGTGAAGGTGGAACTTTTTCTCTGTTACCTGAAGGTAAGAATCATCCGATACCCCAGGATAGAAAGAAGGCTTTCTGAGCCGCGGCGGATGTGCCCTGAGACCATCCTCTGTCAGCATAATTTGTAGAAGATTATTTAAGGCTTGCTCATTTTTGGACTGCACCAAGGAGTCATCCAAGAGATTGGAAATGATCAAGTTGTACTTAAACTTCTCAATGAATTGCAAGGAGTTGGTCTTGAAAGAAAGGTACTTGCGAATGAATTTGCTGATGTTCTCCGTGGTGGCTTGCACACCACCGCTCTTGTTCTTGACAGATAAGGAGTAGCCATCATGGGACGACACATGGCTGAACGATCCGGACCGGTCGAAGAGTGTGCGAGACTTGTATGAATGGGTCTCTCCAATTCTCGGGGGCTGGGAGTAATCACTGGTGCTGACTGAATCAAAGCGATTCCGCAGTAGAGGCGGCTCCTCTATGCCCCAGTCCGATTCGGCATTGTGGTAACCAGATAGAAGGTTATTGAGCGATGTCATCATATGGTGGATAGGCACATTGGAGTTTTTTAGTTCGACTTGCGACTGCGCTGCTTAGGCGTATGATTAGGGAGGCCGTGAATAGCGGGTCGCCTAAATACACTGGAGGTATATTTCTTCTGAGACTAAACAAAAATACGGTCGCACTCGGTGCCTGCCCATGGCACATGGATACCCAATTGGGAAATAACCTTCCGCGATTCTCCCGGCAAGGCAAACACGGAACTTGACGGCGATATCCTTGCTTAACCAGCGCTTATATAGCTGCCGCCGACGCCATGAGCCGCATTGTGGATGTGCGATGGGCTTCCGCGAATAACACACCTTGATGCGGAGCAATGGAGCCGAGGCACGCGACTCTGGCCCGATGCTCATTGAACGCACAAAGAGGCTGGACCGTGTGTCATTATATTTTGCTGTTCAACAGCGCATCAAGACCTGTAAAGTAACGGATGGGCCCGGATTGCTCGGAGAAGCCGACTTTGCTGGCGCAGTGCCAGGCCAAACGCTCATGTAACGAAATAAGAAGGCTTCTGCCACATCAGAAATTCAACGCCAAGGGTGTCTCTAGAAACAAGTCACTTCCTTCGGTATCGAATCCTAGATTCATGACGTTCATTCCCCCGGAGTAGGCATTCCCAACGGAGCCATGTGATCCATCAAGTAAACCTGTGTCCATCCCCAGCCCTCCAAAGGAGTCGGGTGCCATCATGCCGGCATGATTTTCACTTTCAGCCTCTGGATTAGGCGCCCGCTCTCTGGGCGCGCTTTCGAAACCCAAGTCGCCCATGCTAATGTTCGTATCGATCATACCATTTTGGGGGCCCAAGGCCTTATGTTCAAAGCTCATTATTCCCCCATTGGCCCCAGTGTTTCCGTTGATCATTATAGGCTGTGGCTTTGGCCTTTCTCGGGCATTAGCACCGCTCTTTTTGTTCTCCATCATCTCAACGCGAGAATTCTTCGACTTTAGTGTATTCTCGAAGTGAGGCATGTTCATTGCAAATGGAAATTGCACTTGTTGAGGATGCTGGGCATGCAGAGGATCGAAAGTGTTTCGTTGCACCTCCTGCTGTCGCAAATGATGCTCTTGTTGGAAGTGCTGAGGTCTTTGTTGCATGTGTTGCATGTGTTGCATCTGCAGAAGATTTTGTGGGCTGATATTTTGCTGATTAAACTTCTGTTGCTGCAATCGGGGCTGGCGCTGAGTGAAGTCATTAACGTTACCTCCTGCTGAGTTCATGGGTGGTTGCATTGGCCTGTTATTAAGCTCATGGGGTGTGGCGACAGGCACTGCTTGCTGCTGGGAAAATGAGTGCTCACCTATGGGTTCTTTCCCTTTGTGGCGGACTTGACTCAGATTTGCACTTGTCTCGGAGTTGGAAGCTGACTTTGGCCGATCAGTCAACGCAGCGTCTTTAGGAACAACCAAAGGAGCATGTCCAGGCACCAAAAGCGGCAGGCTTCGTCTGTCGGGCATCCAACTTGGTGTCAGAGGGTGTACTTCCCTTGAAGCATTAGTTCGGGTCACCGCTGCCAGTTCTCGGTAGTTGATAGGCACCTTGAAAGTGCCCTGAACACTGGCACCAACATTATCGCTAAGGGCATCGTGTCTGTCCCGAATATGAGGTTTTTGGTCATGAGAAAGCTGCATGGAGTGTCTCATCATACTAAACAGATCCCACCAGTCAGACAATGACTCGACGGGTGCTGATTCTTTCCCATACAAGTGAGCTTCTCGAAGAAGAGCTTGTGCACTGGACGAACACCCGTTTTCAATTAAATAATTGTAAAGACAAAGCAAAAACAGGTCTTTGAGCGGCAACTCCGGAGACGGCTGGAAGAAATTGTCCATTTGTCGTGGCGGTCTCAGCGTTTTGGATGGTTAAGTAAAGGGGCACCAGAAGCGGATATCAACAGCTTTGTACCGACAGAGGTACGGAATTAGAAAGGAGCGGCCTTATTCTGGTCCACAAATTAGACGACAAACGCTGGTGTGAGATGGACGGTGAAAGCGATTAGGTTGACTCAAAATGGAGCCATTTGGCCGTGGTGAGGGTTAATTGGGTGCACGGGTGCATGCATGGATGGTAATCTCGACCGCGTCCACGCATATAATGCAACATAGGGCTCGGAGCTGCTCGGAGCTATTTGGAGCCGTTCAGAGCCTTGTGCATACTGAGGTGTGTGGATTGTAAGAGGAAGCTTAGGCATTCTTTTTTCGTCATTTGAAAAACAGTTACGAATGGTGGCAAGATCTTGTGGCATACGTTGGACCATTAGACCTTCTATGGGTAGCGCACTACCATGCAGACTTGGCACCTTCTATGGGTGGTGCACTACCATGCAGACTTCTATGGGTAGTGCACTCCCATACAGACCGCGACCTTTCATGGGTAGTGCACTTCCAATGCAGCCGAAACGACTCTAGACTCATCGTTCCAAGCAGGCATGTACACTAGGGGTCTACGCCAACCATTTGAGTCCATGGCTTGCGTTTCTTAAATCTTTTTCCTTTTCAAACACTTCTTTTGCGAATGGAATGGCCAAGAAATTCGCATTTGCAACCGTGGCAGAGGTGGTGACTACTTCGAGTCTATCAACACCAATGATTTGTCTCCAGACTAGCCATTGTTGAGCATTTAAATAAGAATTTGAAGTATTGGGTGCTACTTAAGACACCAATACATAAATAGGGGTGGCGCTTACAAGCGGACACCTAAGTTGACGTGCACGGCCTTAGCCTCCGTGTACATCTCTAAACCATACTCGCCCAACTCTCTGCCGACACCGGACATCTTAACCCCACCAAAAGGAATATGCACATCCGAATCATTGGACGAGTTAATCCATACTTGTCCAGACTCGACGTCCGCAGCCATGTTATGCGCGATGGTGATGTCCTTGGTGAAAATGGCTGCACCCAAGCCGTACTCAGTGCTGTTGGCGTACTCGATGGCCTCTGAATCAGTGGAGAATTTGCCAACGGCAACCACGGGGCCGAAAATTTCCTCCTTGACGATTCTAAAGTCTGGCTTTACATCAGCAAAAACCGTTGGCTTGATGAAGAAGCCCTTGCCCAAAGTGCCTTCGGTGTTTGCCTCGCCTCCCATGATCACCCGTGCACCCTCTTTCTTGCCAACATCGATATAGCCCATGATCTTTTCGTAGTGCAGCTTCGAGACTTGGGGTCCAACAACAACGCCGTCTTCAAACATATCTCCTTGCTTGTATTCCTCGGTAACGTGTTTCGCAAATTCAGCCAAGAATTGCTCGTAGATGGACTCGTGCACGTAGATTCTTGAGGTGGAGGTACAAATTTGCCCCATGTTGGACATGATGCCAATTGCAGCCCATTTCACTGCCTGTTCAATGTCGGCATCCGCTCTCACCAAAAGCGGAGACTTTCCTCCACACTCCAATGACACAGCCTTCAAGTTCGAGGTGGCCATCTTTTGAATTAAGCGACCAGTCGCAGTAGATCCCGTGAAAGCAATTTTGTCGACACCCAAATGAGAGGCCAAGGCTTTGCCAGCGGTAGCACCGTAACCGGAAATGAAGTTCACCACTCCAGGAGGGAAACCAGCCTTCTTGAAAAGAGTTGCAAAGTACAAAATCGACAACGGCGTCACCTCGGACGACTTAAGAACAATGACGTTACCAGCCGCCAAAGCCGGTGCAATCTTCCAAGCAGCCATTAGCATTGGATAGTTCCAAGGAATGATTTGGCCGCACACACCGTAGGGCTCATGAACAGTGTAGGCCAACTTCTTGGGGTCTTGAAAAATCAACTTTCCTTGCACCTTGTCAGCCCAGCCAGCGTAGTATTTATACACATTGATACACTCTTCAACATCTCCCAATGCATTGGAATCTCTGGGCTTACCGGAATCCCAGGCCTCGATGTCGGTAAGAAGTTGCAATTCCTCTTTCATAATATCCACCAACTTGAACAAGAGATCCCCTCTCTCGACGCCGGTGGTTTTTCTCCAGGACTTGAACGCCTTTCTTGCGGCAGCGACCGCAATGTCCACGTCATCTTCTTCTGCTGCATAAACGGCACAATTAGGCTCACCAGTGGATGGATTGATGGACTCGAGGGTCTTGCCAGCTTTTGATTTCACAAACTCGTTGTTTATGAACAATCCAGTGGGTTGGCTGAATTTGTTGCCGTTGGGCAAAGTGATTTCAGTTTGCAAGGGGAGAGACATGGAGAAATGATGGAGGAAGAATGAAAAACGGCGAGAAACGGCGGACCCCGCCTTTATAGGCGGAGAGGGGTTGATCACCCGAAAGGGAAGCGCGATCCGGTCAATTTCCGCCTATCTACACAGTCCGCCACAAGTGCAGGTTATCGACGCGTCAAAATGCGCCAGTGAAGCAGAGCCCTCACTCATGGAGCTCGCCGGCTTTGGGACTAATGTAACGCCATCCACCCATAAAGTCTTCGTCTGCTCAACCCAAAATGCCCACTTAGATGAGCTCGTGCTCGACGACTTCAACTTTGAGTCGCTTATGCGCCAGCTTACCCCACGAGAGCAGGTCAGCGTGCTCAACAAGAACCAGCGAAGCAAAGCGCTCGTCATCCACCTCTTCCAGAGAATTGTCTTGAATTACGCCATGTTTCTCAATTCTGATGTTTCCCGTTTCGACCCTATGTCTCGCCCAGCGATTTCGTTCAATGCGCACGGAAAGCCCCACTTGGCGCATCTGAATATCCAGTTCAACTCTTCTACTTCAGATGATTTGACTTGCGTTGTTGCGCAGTTTGGCCTACACTCGCCTGTAGGCATTGACGTGTCGCACGAGAACCAGGCTGCTATTTCAGGCACGGATTACGTGGCACATTTCGCTCCTATTTTCAGCGACCAAGAGGCACGTCTTTTGGATGGAGCAGCGGCCCACGAAAAGTACCATCTCTTCAATCAGCTTTGGACCCTCAAAGAGGCATTCACGAAATTTCTTGGATGCGGCTTAAACACCGACTTGAAACAATTTTGGTTCTCTTGTGACCCTCTGCTCTCAAAAACTGCAAACCACTCGAGCTTCTTGCGCCCCCTGGACGTAGGCGGAAGTTGTATGAGCGAAAGGCTGGTCACATGGCGAGAAGTCGCTGTCAATCTAGACGGTATGGCTAACGAGTGGAAGGCTCGCATAGGCGCTGAGCCGGTGAGGTGTTCAACGGCAGTCCTAGCCCATAATTCCCAGGTGCCTTTATTTGTTTCTGTTGTTGCACAGTCTGATTTGAAGGATATCAAAGTGTACGAGTTGGATATGGCCCGAATTGTGCAACAAATAGTGGACCAAGACGTGTGAAGCACAGCTTCATGCAGACCGCCACGCGCTCTTGAGCGGAACACCTTTTGCACATAATTGGGAACACTGCGATCATTAGTTTCCCAGCGATTTCAGCAATGTGGGGAACTTTTATCTCAGTCATGTCTACTCCTGCTATCTGTTTATTTATACTAGGACCTCGGCGATTGACCTTTCCATATTCGATCTCATCGGACCACGGTGGAATCCCCTGACTTTATAGATTCTATTGTCGGCTAAGCCTCAAATGACTCAGCATCGTCCCCTCCTCATTTGCGGCTATTTATGTCACTTAATGTCTTGTAGCATTGTTTCATCTGTCCACTGCTCATTTGAACAGATAGGCATGACATCGAGAGGCCACTTGTCCCTATCCTGAATTGTTGTCCTGCATCAGAGAACTCGAAGATTATGTTCCTGTGTAAAGCTGTCTGCAGCGTCTGTCACCATGTCTCTCCTTATCTCCAAACACGTCAAGTACTTCCAGTTGTGTCTAAATTCGCTTCCAAGTAAAGCTCAGTCTGAGGATCCTAATAAGCTCTCCATCATATACTTTTGCCTAAATGGCCTCTCGCTTCTTGGAAATCTTGAATACTCAGACGAGACACCACGCCACATAGAAAGCATATACCGTCACTTGATTCCCACCAAAGACACTAGCCTCCAGGCGTTCCGGTCCAGTCAGACGTTTGCACTTGACGAGACCAAAAACGAGTATGACCTTCCCAGTCTCTCGGCCACCTTCTTTGCATTGGTCAACTTGGCCCTTCTTGGCGAGGACTACTCGGCGGTGCTTGATCGCCACAAGATCATGCAATTTGTGAGTCTGTGTCAGTTTTCCTCAGGAGATTACTGTGGCTCTTTTCTGTCGGTGCTAGGTCTTGAAGGGGACTTGGTCAGCGAGTCCGATTTGAGGCACTGTTACATGGCCGCGGCGATCCGCAAAATGTTAGGCTACGACAAACTCCCCGCAAGTGGAAGAATCCACGACATTAATATGGAAGCACTAGAAAAGTTCATACTCAACAGAACAAATTTGAATGGTGGACTTGCCTCAGAATCCCATACAGAGTCGCATTCTGGACTCACATTTTGCGGCATAGCGACGCTCAAACTAATCGGCTACAATTTGGAACGCATATCCTCGTGGGTCGAGGACTCTATAAACTGGTTGGTTCACAGGCAAGTGGATTATCCCCTGGAGCTCTACAAAGACGATTACGAGTACCACGATGAAAATGATGTCGGGGGCTTTAATGGGCGAGACAACAAGTTCGCAGATACCTGCTACTCCTGGTGGGTGGTGGCGCTGTTAAAACTCTTGCAAGACGATGCAGTTAGCTTGATTAATGGCGAGAAGGCCATAGAGTTTCTCTTAAACTCTACCCAGCACAAACTAATGGGTGGTTTCGGGAAAGACAAAGATGCGTTTCCTGATCCTTTTCATTCATCACTTGCGCTTGCGAGTTTGTCATTGATTAAGGATAATTACCCTGACATCGTGTATGAAGGCTTGGCTGAGCTCGAGTCCGTTGACCCGGAATTGGTAATTCCTGTGTCTGCCCGGGCCCTTATAGACAGCATGTGGAGGGATTGATATCTTCAGAATCAACTGGGAAGGCGAGTGGTTAGAAGCAGGGGGGTAGGGGGGTGTCCAGCGCAGCTCTGAGTTATCCCCAGATTGCTGTCCCGACTAGACGGCCCATACTCGAAGTATTGATTTGTGCGTTACCAGGGGCTCTGAGCAGCTCGCATCATTTGCGTATATACATGATAATTTGTGAAGACGCGCCGCCGCGACCTGACGTAACCACGGTGGGAGCCATTCTCACAGGCGGGAATCTGAGACATACGTTTCGCAGTCTATAATTAACCACTGCCTCTTTTCCTCGACAAGCAGACTATTGATCTTCTCAATAAACAGTCAAATGAACAATGCCATCCGAACCGCAGAGCAGCCTGAGCCGATGAAGAAGCCCTCCACCACCGCTCATCTAATAGCTGGTGGGGCCGCCGGACTTCTTTCCGCCTTCACTCTACAGCCCCTAGATCTATTGAAGACTCGCTTGCAACAACAGCAAAAGGAGGTTGTGGGGTACCGCACTTCGATTGCGAAGGAGCTCCGCAAATTGGCCAATGTCAAGGATTTGTGGCGAGGCGTTATTCCGTCCACCTTGAGAACGTCTGTGGGGGCCGGACTATACTTCACAATCCTTTCGCAAACTCGCCTGTACTTGGAATCATTAAAGCCAAGAAGCCAAAAAGACAAGTCTAGCAAACTGAGTCTTTTGCCCAAACTCTCTCACGCAGAAAACTTGGCCACTGGGTTCGTGGTGAGGGCAATCGTGGGTGTCATCACAATGCCAATTACCGTCATCAAAACAAGGTTCGAGTCAAACATGTACAACTATAATTCTATGTATGAGGGATTTGAAGGAATTTACGCCAGAAGTCCAACTACGCCAGGGTCGTATCGGAATTTTTTTAAAGGAACGGTTGCCACGTTAGCACGAGACTGTCCGTATGCCGGCATTTATGTCTTGTTCTACGAAGGATTCAAAAACGAAGTATTTCCGTCCATTATAAATGGGAGTCACTATGATGAGGCCGTCGCATCCGGCATCAACAACTCGCTCTCGGCCATTTGTGCAGCCTCAGTCTCCACCACAATTACCGCGCCGTTCGATGCTATAAAGACTCGCTTGCAATTGTCCACCCTGGCCGGCTCCAGTTCCATCTTGGCTGCCACAAAGACTCTTTTACTGGAGCCAGGGGGATTCATGAATTTGTTCAGTGGATTGTCGTTGAGATTGGGCAGAAAGGCTCTTAGCGCAGGCATCAGCTGGTGCTTGTACGAGGAGCTCTTAAAACATCTATAGTGTAAATAGTAAGAGAGAGGCATAGAGCATCAAGCTTTAAACTTCTTTTATGATAGAATATTATAAATTCGAACTCCAGAGCTGTTTTCCGGGGTCAAATGGAAAGCTGGACCAAAACGAGAATTTAGATGGAGAAGATTCATCCCTATATTTTCGTGATATTTCCTTCAATAATGCAAATCTTCAACACATAGTAAAATTAGCGGGTTCTTTCGTGGGAAGACGCATCCCATGTAAAAAAATCCCGTACTACAGCATGGAAGAAGTAGGACCCTCAGTGTGGTGACTACCGAGGTCCAACAGTGAGTGCGCGTGCATCTTCACCACTCAACCCTCAACGAACCTGGGGAACTACGCAACAAACGCCCTCCATGAACGAGGAACTCATACAGAGCGCAGTCAGCTTTCTCCAGGACAAAAATGTGGATCCATCACCTATGAGCAAGAAAATCGAGTTCTTGCAGTCCAAGGGTTTGAACGAACAAGAGATCGAGGAGGCTGTGACAAGAGCACGTGAATCCCGCCAAACCACACCCAATACCGGCACCACCGCCACCACATACAGAGAGGCTACGGGAACGGGAAGCCATTCAAACTCGGCGCCGTTGGACTACTACAGCGTAGCACCCCAAATTCCCGAGCGCACGTGGAAGGACTACTTCATCATGGCTACGGCCACGGCAGGCGTTACGTATGGATTGTACCAAGTGGTCACAAAGTACTTGTTGCCCAGCATAGTACCTCCGGGACAATCGAGAGTTGATGACGATAAAAAGTTGATTGAGGAGGAGTTTGTCAAGGTTGAAAAGATCCTAGAGCAAATGGACCTGGAGCAAAAAGAAATCAAGGAGGCAAATGAAGCCAAGCTCAAGGATATAGACGTTGTGATTGATAACGTCAACGATTTCTTATCCAAGTACAATAAGGACAAGATCAAGTTCGACGACGACTTACGCTTGATGAAGTTGGAGGTTGACAACTTGCAAAATAGCATCCAGAAGAACATGAAGTTGACCAAGGACAACTTGCAAGACGAGCTCTCGGAAATATCCGAGGAATTGCAGTCGTTGAAAAATTTGATCAAGGCCAGATCCACATCGAATGGTGCACTGGATCGGAAAGTGGTGCCTGTTTCCTCGATTCCCTCAGCATCTGACATTCTCAAGAAGGTGAAGTCTGGCGACTCCTCCAAAGCAAAGGTGGTATCTGTGAAGCCAGACGAGCCAGAGCAGCCTGCCGAAAAGAGTAGACTGGGGCCTAAAGAGTCGGAGCAGGCGGCATCTCAGGGAATGTTCATGCCTGAAATAGGCTACAAAACCGGTGGCATCCCTGATTGGCAAATGGCCCATAAGGAAGCAGAGGAAAAGATGAAACAGCCTGATGAAAAGATAAAACAGCCTAATGACAAGCCCAGCGGCGGCATTCCCGCCTGGCAACAAGCCTCGAAGAACGCCGAGACCGATAAGGTTGTTGAGGAGCAGTTGAAAAATGTTGGGATTCCCGAATGGCAATTAAATGCAAAGCTGAGCTAGTGTAAATTCCGAGAGCTTTACCTGACTTGCCAGATTTCAGAGCATAGAGCCCATGCTCTTAAGAAGACAGCCTAAGGTAAGAGGAGAGTCTACGTTGTTAAAGAGTCTACGTTGTTAAAGAGTCTACGTTATTAAAAAGAGTCTACGCTGTCAAAGAGAGTTTACGGTATCAAAGAGCCTACGGTATCAAAGAGCCTACGGTATCAAAGAGCCTGCGGTATCAAAGAGCCTGCGGTATCATAAAGAGAGCGTAACAAAACTTTCAGCATTTGGCTATCAACTAGCCAACAGACGGACTACCTACACGACCTTCGCACGCGTAGTCCAGACCCATGTCTGCAAATAGTTCACACTTGGGCATATCATCTGCATCCAGATTCGAATCACCGTCGAAGCGTAAACTGTGACCCGGAAATTATCAATGAACTACCTCTCGATTATACCCTAGAGCTTACTGAATTGGAACACTTGTTAGTGGGCGTACTGTAATCACAGTGTAGACCTCTTGCGTAAAAGCCTACATATAATGAAGCCGCGATCAGGGCTACTTTTCATATTCGCTTAGCAAGGAACCATAGCGCCATGACTTTGGAGCCGAAGCCCTCGTTGAAGCGGCTCATCAAGAAGTCCGTACTCAAAAATACAAACAAGAAGGTCTTCGCCTCTCTTTTGGCCCAGCTCTGCGAAAATGAATATGTTTCCGATCATGAATTATTGAATTACCTCTTGGACCTTCTGGCCCTACACAACCTTCCTGTGGCACGGGCAAGACGTGCCGAATCGCTACAGTTGGAATATGCACTCGAATTCTTCTTGTCTTCGGGAGTGAAATTGACCAAGTTTTTCTCTCTACTAGAGAAGCTGAGCTATTCTAATCAGAGAAAGCACGTCCTGCGTCTTAGAGGGCGTTACGTGGCGGAGAGAAGACCAGATTTGGCCCAGGACTTCACGAAAGGCCTTTCCAGCTACACAATTGGTCTCTCGTCCAAAGTCGTCGAAGCTCGACTGGACGAACCCCTGGGACTTAAGAACCTCTGGTATCAAATCGTGTTCATGTGGGGCGCAATCATTGAGGTAGACCCATCCCATTCTTCCTCTTCGCCCATGAAGGAGGTTTTCGCCGCAATCATCAAGGCCTGCAACACCTTAAATGATGCTGCCATGTCGTCTTATTTCTTGGCAAAAGTCAATTCGGTGTTTGACTCAAGGGACCGACTCCAAACCTTCCCACAGCTGGACAGCACTGCTCAAATCCTCGCTCATCAGAAAGCACCAAAAGCTCACACATATTCTTTGACGTCGAAGAAATTCTCCAATTATACTCGCCTAAAAAAAGTCATGTGGCTCAACTCCCAGTTTCTGGCTTGGAGATTTGATGACGAGCTTATACCGAGATTCGTCTCGTTTTTCGGCCTCAAAATGAATGAAAGAAATCTGGTGGTCCTCGAAGTTACTCGTTCTTTTTTTGATGGCATGCTCTTTGCTCTTGCTGCAGACGTTGGGGCTTATGTGAAGTTCAACTGGAAAAACTATCTCGTGAGTCGCTTAACGCTCCAATTGCGTAACATTACTACTGCCCCTCTCTCGGTAGAGCTGGCCGAAAATTTTATTGAAGTGGTCCTTGCTTATGATCACCCAAGCCTAATGAGCATGACTGTTGGTGGTGCAAAGAGCCCTTATGACTTGAGAAGAGAGTTTCTCAAAAGCTGTGCGTACAAGAACCTCATCACATATGATCAGTTTACATCGGCCTTTGCTATTGACAAATCAAGTTACACTTATCATGCTTTCGAGCAAGAGACAGAGACACTCGACCGCGTCCTGAACCTTTCCTCTGAATTCAACTCGAAGCTTATGAATTTAAACACAGAGTTCACGTCTTTGAGGGAAAGCAAGTTCATTGAGTTTCTTCGAAAGCTTCCTAACTCCAACTTCTGCTATCTGGAAATTCAGCAAAAGAAATTTACTGCCTTGATTGCCAAGCTCGTGCAGCAGCTTATCAAAGAAAAAAATGACGAAAAACTCAGTCGAATCCTGTTGGCACTCCTGAACTGTTTGCCTGTGGCAAATTACCTTTTTTTCAGCCATACAAAGGGGCCATGGTTTCTCCTTGACCAGTTGATTCCTTACATTGATAAGGAGCAATTTAATGTTGATGAAGACGACGGAAATTTCCTGGAGACATACGCGTCGTTCGGTGTGATCTTGTCAAGCGTCATTTGCATTTCTAAATTCTTCAATATTGACTTTTGTGCATTCAACATTGAGGACTCCTACACGGTGGATTTCATGAGTAAATTTTTCTGCCGACTGTGCGACACTTTTGCCTTTGCTTTAAAGAGTTCTAGTGAAGAGGAGCAGACCACTGTCTCGAATTTTGAGATTTTATCTAATAACTGGGCAACTGCTCTTTTCGATGTGAACAATGATGGATTATCTGATGATCTAATCAAGTCTGTCAATGCAAAACAACTCTACAAGTTTATCTTCGTCATTTTTAAACAGGCTATAATGTCAAGGGTGCTGGGTTCGCTAAGCGAAAATAGCCTTAATAACGGCATTGATTACCTCTCCCAGAACTTTCTCGTGCCTTGTTCTTTGGCAGTAATGGAATGGATCTCGAAGCAGATAGGCTTAAAGCAGTCAAACAGCGAGGTCATGATTCTGATTCTCGGGAAAATTATAGAAGGAATCAATATTTCAGAGTCGGGATCGAATGCAAACGGGACCAATTACGTTTCCAACATGATACTTAATATTATCGGGCCAGACATTATGAAGAGGCTCAAAGTCTTTGCGAAGATGCAGTCAGATGGAAAGGCTACTCAACTCTTGCAGACGCTAAAAAACATTGTTGACTATGAATACTCTGAATTTGATGATGCGGCTGGCTTTGAAATGTCTGGCGGGACTGCTATGTCCAAGCAGATTCGAGATGAGATAGTGCAGCTCGTGAAGAGCCATGAATCGGCTGTCAGCTTGCCTCAAATGGTCAAGTCATGGATCAACATCTATACTTGCTGGAATATTCTACCGAACATGGAACTCTACAATGCAATTTTGCGAGAAGTAAACAGATGGCAAAGGCACAGCAAGTACGGACTTGATGATGAGACTAAAGCTTTACTCGACTTCCAAATGTTCATGACCATTTCGACCAGCCAAGTGAGGCATGAGGAGCTTCTGATATATTGTGAAAGCTTGAGAAGTGTCCCCAAGATGGAGGTTTCCAAAGCTCAGCACCCCAAACATTTTACTTGCAACGTCGAGGACCACGTGTCGTCTGTATTCGAAGAACCCACCCAAGCAGAGGACGTATCAAAATTCAGTATGAATTCTAATATTTTGGATCGCAGCGAAAACTCGGATCTCATGACAGACTTCGTCATGGACGACCTATTCAATGATGCCAGCGATAATGTCTTCAATGACAGAGATTTGGCCCTGCAAATCGTTATTGACCAAAAGTTGTCGCCCAGCCCAGAGACCACGACCAAAGTCGAGGCCAGCTACGAGCTCTTACGATTGCGCTCCTGCAGACTCATGCGGCTCACTGAGTTGTTGCACTCTACTACATATGTAGAGAACCAAGAGGCCGCGACCATAGCGACAGAGCTACTTTGCCAAGAGTTGCTGCACTGGAAAGTGATTTGCGCACCATACGTCAACCGCTAATCCGAGAGGATCTGATCGAAAGGGAATTCTTTTTCCTCCGATAAAAGCTGCTCATTTTGTTTATGACGGGCCGCCACCACATTGCGCAGTTCCACCAACGAAGCTGCAAGTCTCGACGCGTAGACGTGTCGCTGGAACCAGGAGGCGAAAGATCCCGAGAAAACCACTCGCTGGAATTCACTCGCTTGAGCAATCCTATTTAACTGCATATCATCCTTGAATAGCAAAGGAAAGACACTGCTCAAATTTCAAATCAGTTTTACATCTCTTCGTTAGGTGATTGGATGCGTGGATCCAACGCAACGCGCATGACGAGACAGATAGGCCTGCGCGCCGCACCGCGTAATCATTTCAAATTTGAGTACTTTACACATATATCCCGGCATCACGCTTTAATATACACACATGGAGTCTACGAAAAGAAGCCGAGACGATGAATCAGAACCAGGCATCCAAAGCCATCTACCTGGTGCCGCGGAAGGCTCGTCGCCCTCTCGGGCATTGGACGGGTGTGAGCTTCATGAACCACTCTCTCAAGTCCTGGCCTCTCAGCTCACGGCCTCTCAGCAACAGGCGCTCAAGAAGGTAAAGCCAAACGCGTCTGAGGACCCGCTGATTTTTGAGCAGGAGCTCTTGAAGATGAGCAGAAGAGCGGAGGGGGTCCACGAGGAAACGCAAAAGTGGGATCGCCCGTCACTCCCGCAAGCCTTCACTCAGGGCGATATCACGTTCCAGCAATTGGATGCAGAGGAGGCAACCGATGGCGACTTAACATACGCTCGCTTCTTTGGTGTCACTAGCGAAGGCTACTCTGTGCTCTGCAACGTGACAGGGTTTCTACACTATTTCTACTTCCCGGTGCCTAGGGGCTTCACCGAGGCCCAGCACTTGGCACGGTTCACCGCGTACATGAAAAACGCATTCTATGGCATCAACGATATCAGCATCGCTTTAAAAGAGTCGATCTGGGGGTTCAGTAATAACACTAAAACGCCCTTCTTCAAGGTTGTGGTCAACAACGCTAAGGACATATCAAAGCTCCGGACCGCGTTCGAAAGGGGCGACGTGCGATTCGAGAACTTCTTTTCGGGCGGCCAGGCCCCAACATTCGACAATATCAACTACTTGCTTAGGCTCATGATTGACTGCAAGGTGACAGGGATGTCGTGGGTGACACTCCCCAAAGGAAAGTACAAATTGGTCGACAGTGATCTCGGACTATCGACATGCCAAGTGGAGTGCTCCATTGACTACCGTGACTTGGTGTCCCATCCTTCCGAGGGAGAGTGGTTGAAGATGGCGCCGTTGCGAATCCTCTCCTTTGACATTGAGTGCGCTGGGCGTAAAGGCATCTTTCCAGAAGCACTGGTGGATCCCGTGATACAAATAGCAAACGTTGTACTGCGGCACGGAGAGCTGCGGCCATTTGTGAGAAATGTGTTCACGGTTAAAAGCTGTGCTTCCATCATTGGTTCGGAAATATTCTCGCACGAGGAGGAAGCGGACATGCTCATGGCTTGGAGGGATTTTGTGGTTCAATGTGATGCCGACGTGATCATAGGCTACAACTCGGCCAACTTCGACCTCCCGTATCTTTTAGATAGGGCGAAGGCACTCCGGTTGCCCAAGTTTGCCTTTTTTGGAAGGATGAAAAACATTAAGCAAGAGGCGAAAGATGCTGTGTTTTCTTCACGTGCGTACGGTACAAGAGAGAATAAAGTCGTCAATATCGACGGGCGCATGCAATTGGATCTCCTCCAATTTATTCAGAGAGAGTACAAGTTGAGATCCTACACCTTAAACTCTGTTTCTGCTCATTTCTTGGGCGAGCAGAAAGAGGATGTGCAGCACTCAATTATCACAGAACTACAAAACGGAACAGCAGAGACCAGAAGACGGTTGGCCGTTTACTGCTTGAAGGACGCTTATTTGCCCTTGCGGTTGTTGGAGAAATTGATGTGTTTGGTGAATTACTCGGAAATGGCAAGAGTGACGGGAGTTCCCTTCTCATATCTTTTGGCAAGGGGACAGCAAATCAAAGTCATCTCTCAACTTTTCCGGAAGTGTCTAGAGGAAGACATTGTTGTGCCGAATATGAAATCTGAAGGCAGCAATGAGGAGTACGAGGGTGCCACCGTCATCGAGCCTGTAAGGGGCTACTACGATGTGCCAATTGCCACGTTGGATTTCAGCTCGTTGTATCCCTCCATCATGATGGCTCACAACTTGTGTTACACCACTTTGCTTAATAGAGCGTCTATTCAAGCGTTCAACTTATCAGAAGACGACTATACGCTTACGCCAAATGGCGATTGTTTTGTCAAGGAAACGAAAAGGAAAGGGATCTTGCCAACAATCTTGAACGAGTTGTTAACAGCCAGAAAGAAAGCCAAGGCAGATTTGAAGAAGGAGAGCGACCCATTCAAAAGAGCAGTTCTCGACGGGAGACAACTAGCGTTGAAAATCTCGGCCAACTCGGTGTATGGGTTCACAGGCGCCACCATCGGAAAATTGCCGTGTTTGGCTATTTCCTCGTCTGTCACTGCATTTGGAAGAGAGATGATTGAAAAAACAATGAACGTGGTGCAGGAGAAATACAACACCAAAAATGGCTACGATTACGACGCCCAGGTCATCTACGGTGACACTGATTCTGTGATGGTGAAGTTCGGGTTTCAAGATCTTGAGACATGCATGAAGCTAGGAGAAGAAGCTGCAGACTACGTTTCCACCAAGTTCAAGGACCCAATCAAACTTGAGTTTGAAAAGGTGTACTTCCCGTACTTGCTTATCAACAAGAAGCGCTACGCTGGCTTGTACTGGACGAGGCCAGACAATTTCGACAAGATGGACACCAAGGGGATCGAAACGGTGAGGAGAGATAACTGTCGCATGGTTCAAACCGTTATCACGCGGGTGCTAGAGTACATTTTGGAGGAGAGAAACGTCGCTAAGGCAGAGCGGTTTGTGAAGCAAACCATTGCTGATCTCTTGCAAAACAGAATCGACTTGTCTCAACTAGTCATCACCAAAGCATACTCCAAGCATGAGTATGATGGGAAACAGGCCCATGTGGAGTTGGCCAAGAGAATGAAGAAAAGAGACCCTGGATCTGCACCTAACTTAGGAGACCGTGTTGCATATGTCATTGTCAACTCCTCCAGCACCAAAAACTATGAGAAGTCCGAGGATCCATTGTACGTTTTGGAGAATTCTTTACCCATTGACGTGAATTACTATTTGGATAACCAGTTATCAAAACCATTGATGAGAATATTCGTGCCCATCCTTGGTGAAAAGAAAGCAAAAGAGTTACTTTCCGGATCTCATACGAGAACTGTCAAAATGACTGCTCCAAAAAGTGGCGGATTAATGAGATTTGCTAAAAAGGCTGAGCTCTGCAAAAATTGCCGGTCTCCATTGAAACCGGGAACCATCGGAGCTATTTGCGAATATTGTATCTCCAAAGCCCCGGAGTTGTACGGTAACGCATTGGCCCAGATGAACTACTTGGAAAACAAATTCTCGAGACTATGGACCGAGTGTCAGAGATGTCAGGGGTCTCTCCATCAGGAGGTCTTGTGCTCCAACAACGATTGCCCAATCTTTTATATGCGTAAGAAGGCGCAGAAAGATGTTTCTCAGCAGGCATTAGAGATGAAGAAATGGGATGAAACGGTTTGGTAAGCATCAGAGATTAAGAAATGGGGCGAGGTGGTTTGGTACCTATGGGTGAATATAGTAGTGCTTTATTTCATGCTAAATAAGTAATGACTTTGGGTCAAGCTCACTAATCTTTGCTCGACTGGAAGAGGGAGCTTTCAGTGTAGGATCGAGTTCCGGAGGAGAGTGCTCCAGGCCTTCCTATCGGGACCGACTCCTCCGAGTTCCGAGTAACAAGCTTGTGCTTTTCAATGGGTGACGGGCTGCTGGAGGAGTTTTGAATCTCCTCGATTTTGATGCATGTGTTCAAGCTTGCCGATCTGGAAGGGGACAGTGCCCCATTGAGACAAGGTGCGCCATCGACGTATGTGTTCTTTTTCAAGTTTCTTGCAAAGTCTGAGGTCCTGTTGCTGTTATTTTGTTTGGATAATTCTTTTAATTGTCTTGTGTTGTGAATGCATTTGACAATGGTTTGCATCAACAACTTTGGCTTCAATGGCTTTGAAATATAGTCGTCCATCCCTTTGGCTAGCGACTTTTCTCTGTCGCCCAACATGGCATGGGCTGTTAATGCGATAATCGGGGTCCGGAAGCTTAACGAGTCAATTGGATTAGATTTTCTTTCCCATTGACGAATTTTCTCTGTCGCCTCAAATCCACCCATCACAGGCATTTGCACATCCATCAACACGACGTCGAATTTGTTCTTCTGTATAGCCTCGAACGCCTCCAATCCGTTCTCAACCACCTGAACATGGTGGCCTTGTTTCTCTAGAATCCTAACTGCCAACTTCTGGTTGACCAAGTTATCTTCAGCAAGCAAAATCTGGTACGAGACCGAGTCATCCGTGTTCTGGGCAATCGATCTGGATTCTAATGCAGGAATGATGGCACTGGCCAAATCGGAAATGGTGCAGGGGGTGTTGCCGTACGACGATATACCCAAGTCAATGCACACTCTCATGTTCAACTCAGGTATAGAATGATGCAACAATACCAATGGAATGTACTTCACCTCAGAAAGCATTCTCAATTCGTGAGCTGTTTGGATGGAGTCGATCATGATGATGTCATAATTAATCGGTTCGGACAAATTAGCCTCCTGGGTATGGCGGACGATAACAAGTTTGAGGCCGAGTTCAAGAATGCCTTTTTTCAAGTCGCTCAACTCTGCCTCTGAGTGTTCCGTTGAAACAAACAACACTTGGTGATTTCTGAATGGTAGTAACTGCTCGGAATTGGCGCTGTATTCGATGTTCGAGCGTGAAACTGAGACCGTGAAAGAGAAGTTTGAGCCATGGCCGTAATCTGATGTCACCCAAATCTCGCCTCCCATCAAATGAATGAGTTGCTTTGAAATAGATAATCCCAAACCGGTACCTCCAAATTTTCTGGTGGTGGACCCATCTGCTTGACAGAATGTGTCGAAAATCAACCCCAATTTGTCTTTCTCAATCCCAATACCAGTATCACTAACGCAGAATTCGAGAAGAAGCTTATCTTCATCATCAGGAATGATGTCAGACTTTTTGACACTGACACTAACTTTTCCCTTCTTTGTAAACTTGATGGCATTCCCAGCCAAATTGAGAATGACTTGACGGAGTCGAAACGAGTCGCCTATCAAGTTATCCGAAAAGGAAGAATCACATTGGTAGATTAGATCCAAGTTCTTCTCGATAGCTTTTACAGCAAGAGTTTTTAAGGCACCGAAAACGTTGCCTCTCAAAGAAAAATCGATTTGTTCCACAGTCATCCTGTTAGCTTCAATCTTGGAGATATCAAGGATGTCGTCAATGATGGTAAGCAAAGAATTGGCAAGATTGTGCACGATGCTCAACATTTCGCGTTGATATTGTGTCAACTCTGTATCAAGAGAGAGCTGCGTCATTCCGATAATACCATTCAAAGGAGTTCTGATTTCATGCGACATGTTGGCCAAGAATTCAGACTTGGCGCTGTTGGCCAATTCTGCAGCTTCTCTTGCAGCCGTATTTCTTTGGATAGACTCTCTCAAGTTAAACACCATCTGATTGATTTTAGTTTTCAAAGCATCCATCTCTCCCGATGCTTCCACGGTAATGAATCGGGTGAAATCACCATCTGTCGCAGCAGCAGTGATCTGCGCAAACGCTCTAACTTGAGAAGTTAAGTTCGAAGCCATTGTATTCACATTTGAAGTGATCTCTTTCCAAAGACCATCAACATCCGACACTTGGGCCTGGATTCCCAATTTACCATTTATACCAACATCCCGGGCCACCTTGGACACTTCAGAGGCGAAGAGCTGTAAAGAGTCCACCATCTTATTTATGGTGTTCTTTAGCTGCAAGATTTCACCCTGCGCATGGACGTCAATTTTCTGAGATAGGTCACCGTGTGCAACGGCGGTCGTCACCGTGGCAATAGATCTCACTTGGTTTGTCAAATTTGTGGCCATGAGATTGACATTCTCTGTAACTGCCTTCCAAGCACCTTCCACATCTCGCACGTTAGCCTGGCCTCCCAAAATACCAAGCGTTCCAACTTCTCTCGAAAGTGTTGTCACTTCCAAAGCGAAAGTTTGCAAACGATCCACCATCTGATTGATGGTGAGTTTCAAATCTAGAATTTCGCCTTTACAATCAGCCGTGACTTTCTTGGACAAGTCGCCTTGAGCGACAGCAGTTGTGACGTTGGCGATATTCCTCACTTGGGTGGTCAAGTTAAGAGCCATGGCATTCACATTATCAGTCAACTCTTTCCATATACCTTCGACGTTTTCAATGAAGGCTTGTCCGCCTAGAATACCCAACACGCCCACATCACGAGCCACTTTCGAAACTTCAAACGCGAAAGTTCGAAGCTGATCCACCATGGTATTGATTGTCATCTGCAATTGTAGAATTTCGCCCTGAGCGTGTACATTGATTTTCCGAGACAAATCACCCTGCGCAACCGCACGGGTCACGTCAGCAATTTCTCGGACCTGATTTGTGAGATTCAATGCCATGATATTAACGTTGTCAGTCAAAGAGCGCCAGATTCCAACCGAGCCTTCATTTTTGGCCTGGCCTCCTAGCTCGCCGTTAGCAACTTCAGTGGCAACCTTCGTGACTTCATTGGCAAAAGTTTGTAGTTGGTCCATCATGGTGTTGATGGTGATCTTGACCTTCAAGATCTCTGGGTCCAGTTCCACCGAGTGGATCTCGACTTTCTTGGACAAGTCACCCATGGCCACAGATATCACCACAGTTCCTATTTCTGACAACGCCAGCTTGAAGGCCTTGTTGGCTTTAACGACTGCGTCGTGGGCCGAAGTCAGCTCCTTGATTTCCTTCTGTTGGGATTTTATTAGCAGAAGCAAGTCTTGCCGTATTAGAGGAGCCTTGGCAGTAAACGCACTTGGATCCTCAAGAATCGTTAACAAGCTAGTTACATCCATGGTATCCAAGCGGGGTTTTTTGGGCCTAAACAAGGTGACGGATGTCAAAACGACAAGTTGTACAGACAAAAACGGGATCGAACAATGGGTGACCAGTCGCAGAAAAATAAAACAGGATTCAGCCCGGAAGTGGTATAAGAAGCCCGCTGTTCAGAGTTGACGAATAAATTCCAAATGGAGAATAAGCTGGTTATTGGAGTAAAAGGAGACAGGGAAAGTCTCCGTTGAAAACAATGGTTCGCGCAACGCACAGGAAAGAAAAAAAAAAGCGGCCTCCTATTCCACTGGCTCCTTCTTGGAACTACGATCCCCCGCCACCAGCTGCCTGGAACCTAACGGAGGAAAAAGCAGGAGAATCTTAGAAGAAAGAGCATTTGCTACAGACCGGGAATTTTATTTTTATTTTTGGTTTTTCTACCCTTTTACGCGGGGCGGAACCAAAAACTGCGCTTGAAGTGGCATCGTGTTTCGATGAGACTTGGAAAAACCGATTCAGAGCAGACAAACGTGGTGGTGGGGTTTCACGGTTCCGGGAGGGGCAATCATCCCCATTATACGCAGGCGTGAAACAGCTAAGCCCTGGTAGAGTGATCACGCGTAATTAGACCAGAGCATTGCGTCCGATTCGAGTGCATCGACAGTAATGATGGGCTTGTCAAGGGCGAATGCAGCGTGCGAAAGATAGAGGTAACTCCAACGGTCGTACATTGTTAAATATACACGCCCTATCCGTATGCAGGCACTGAAGCAAGAGGGTTGATCAGGGTTGGTAGTTGCGGAGCGCCGTCATGGCAGAGCGCGATATGAGCGAAAGCCCCTAGCGACCATGGACTTAAACGGAGAAGAGACTTGGGAAGCTGCCGCATAGATTGGTTGGTCATATGCATGACGTCACTAACTCTGCAAGGTGAGGGGGCGCGCTTGGAGATCCCACCCTTACGTGCATAAAAACGCATCTCCTGCCAACACTCAGCCCACTTCCCAGTTCAAAACGATGCGAAGCCGTTGATAGGCTCAGTGGCCAAAGTCACGTAGTATCTTTGCGGGATGTGGCGGACCCCGCTCGTAACTTCGAAATGGTCTCACGGCCTTGCAACCCCGTTCCAAATGTTCGCGACAACAACGCTTACAAGCCCTTTTGAGAATTCAAATGCATGAAAAATGGAGTCTAAACTGGCGGACTAGCAACGAGTGAGGGCCTTCTCATCTGTTCTGTCATATCGGAATTGAAGCTCTAACCAATGATCAGCCAACAGCTCCATCTTTTCGTTACACATTATCAGCAATTCTTCGCTTTGGATACCGCGACGATATAATCGAAACCATTCGCGGTCTTGACATCCTCAGAATTCCGTGTGGTCGTTCCTCCTAGTGGTGAGAGAGCATCATCTACCTTCCTTCAAGGGAAACCGCCCTTCCTGGTGGATCTTGGTTACACCTCTACAGCACCAGCAGGCTTTTATTTTCCGGCTCCCATTCCCCCATCATAGATCTCACGGAATGGTCACTTCAAGCCTCGTAGGGCAGCTCATGAGGAGAGTGAGGGCGCGAAAACCTCGTACGTGCGCAAGCGCTAGGGCCTTCGTTTCGGGGCGAGCCAACATGTCTACGTGGATATTAACAGTCTCGCAGAACTCTCACAAGTCCAGATTCTTCCCAATTCCCTGGCCCCTTCGCAATCGCAAGAGTCAAGTTACCGGTCAACTGCCGAAGAGTGAGATGGCATCATTCCAAGGGGAGCGATATTTTCCATAACAGCTAGGTACCGTTCCAGAAGTGTGACCCAGTACTTTGGTACGCTTCCTTTCGAAATTGGTCTAAAGGATTGTCAAAATGGTCCACAACAAACCGACAGTCGCAGCGGGGTCGTGCGCTACCCATGGGTGCAAAATTTACCCGCAATGTACAGTTGAAGGCGGAATTGGCTGATAATCACAGCAGGAACTACCCCCACGGTAAATGTGCGCCTCTTCCCGTCTCTTGGATAAGCTTGGCTGAAGCTGATCAGGTGTTCAGGCCGAGGCAGGCCAATGCATTTGATCACGCAATAAAGCACCGAAAGCCGTTGCACAATCTTTCCATGTTTTTCTACACAACTCAACAGACCCCTCATGGGTATGACACCACCCATGGGTCAAGTTTACGTTAGACATGAGATTAACCATCATGAATACAGCACTGGCTACCAGCCACGTGAGTTTTACGAACGTAATCTTATGGCGTAAAGGTCTAAAGCCCGCATCCGGACAAAAAGATAAACGGACAAGAAGATATGCGAACAATAGATACGCGGATGGTATGCGGTTAGACGCGGAATGACCTTGGGCCCCGCGTTGATGCAGGGTCCATCCCGCTTTGCTCTCCTCTCTTGCTTTCTTCGAGGTATACCGGAGGTGATCGGTTGCAGCCTGTCCGATGCAACTCCAAGGCCGATTCGGGGTCGCCGTTCGACAAGACTAGCTCGATTTGGCACTCACTCACAACATGACTCCACATTCTGAAGCGCGGTCTTGGTCAGTTTTTCTGTACAAGTCCATACGACTAAAGATCGTCAATGGATATATCTTTTCGTAGCACTGAAGTATTACAATACTACTTATTTATGAATCAACATTGAATACATCATCTCTAAGCACTAGACTTTACTGGAGTCTGAACGAAGTAGTGAACTGTACCATAGCAAGCATTTATAATGCACACTAGGCAGCAGTATCAATCTCTTGAGCGGTCAAACCCGTTTCTAGCCCTGGTCCCAAAGTTTAACATTCAATGCATGCGAAAGTGTATGTTTTTGTGGGAAATGCACTGTAGAATGCCGTTTGGCCCTCTAGATTATGGCAATGATTGCAATCAATCCGAGCGATGCGACTGTTAACAACCTGGAAAATGAAGCGCTCTGTTTTGCCGAAGACATCTTCAAGCCTGCCAGGCTCGAATCTGTCAGAGACAGTCCAGTTGCGTCGCTGTCAAGACTAGTTGACGAGTAACCAGCTGCCTTCGAGGCACGTGGCACAGAGTCACTCACAACCTCAATATCCTCATCTGACGAATAATTGGCTTGTGCTAGGGAGATCTCATAGTCCTCCAAATCGTAGACAATGTAAGCATTCCTGATAAAATTGTCTCCCAAAATTGCGTACGGATAGTCCACAGATGGATCAGAGCTCTGCTCAAGAACACCCAAGAAACATTGCCGAGGACCATAGCTTAAGATCAAATCACTCAAAGGGACCTTGATTTCGACCCCTGAGAAATTGAACACAACAAACGCTGAATCCGTGTTGTAGTCACAGCTCACTTTATAAAATCCTTCGGCTTTCGAGAAAGTAGCACGCAATGACTGAGTCAACGAGTTGAGAATAGCGGTAGGAAGATAAGAAAGCGTAGTTCCTGAATCCAAGAGGGCTGCGATTTTGGAATCACTGACCGACACGTTCTGGGTGCTACTTTGTAAGGAAATCGAGTCAAGAGCTATGTCCAACCGAATTGGCCTCTCGAAAGAACTGGAGTAAATGTTCACCAATGGTACGGTTTGCAATTGTCCAGTATACTTGGCATGATCGACAGCGCCAAAGAGAATCGAACCTTTATCCGCGTCAGATTCAGCAAGATACAACGAGTACAACACTTTGTTGATGGCACCAGAACTTTTCAAACGAGATGGGAAATTTTCGTAAGTGTAAGACAGCGAAGCGCTCCGGCTCGAGGCGTACGTCACCTCCAAACCCTCGAGGCCGATTCCGAGCACACCAAAACTGGAAGTTGTGTCGTTGACAACTGCTAGACTCATATCGGACACATTGAAGTCTTTCATGTCGATGCTGTCTTGTCCCCAAAAGCCTCTGGCATAAGTGCCATCGGCATAGGTAATGGAAAAGCTAGGAGCCGAGCTATTGAGCCTGAAGGAGTCGGATCCCGCAGTGTTGAAGGATCCCATTCCGGTACATGAGCCCAGGGCTGCTGCTGCTGCTGCTGTGTTCGTGCCCGCTAGTTCGGATGCGTATTCAGTTGGGATGCCCCCGACAAGGGATGCGAGGTCGGTAGGGATGTCACCGTATGTGAGTGTTATTGTCTCTCTCTTTCTCTTTTGGATGTCGTCTGCGTGTCCATTCTTCATGGCGAGCAAGTCATCAGAAGTGATCAACCGGCGGCGGGAGCTACCGACAGGGCTAGTGGAAGAGCATTTCACATCAGAGCTCATCACCCACAAATCAGACGAGCCTGTATCTATCAAGAGCTGACACTTGGCACCCTCGGAGCCAACGTTTAAAGTCACTTGATAGTATGAGTGCATGTTGGTGAGATCTAAGGATTCTTGGCCATCATCCCTCTTAGTTAGTTTTGCCTGTGTATTCTTGCTTGCATCGCCGGAGGAATCACCTCTTAATACATCGAAGTCTAACTTCACACTCTTTTTTGTTTGCCGTTGCGGCGCCACTGAAGCCGATGAAAGGGTCAACAAGGACGAGGCGATGATCGCGTAGGACTTGAGTAACATGGGGAAGGTTCTATAGTATGAGCAGAGTAAAGACCCGGAGGCGAAAAATACCAGGGCTTATCCGAAGGTGGGCCGCAGCCAAATAAATACAACCGTGGCTGACTGGTGGGGGCAAAGATTTTTTTTTTCTTTGCTGTAACTAGCTCGCTTTTTAAACGCGCGTCATGTCAGCCTTAAATGTTCAGGGGCACCGCCACCACACACTGGAGGCTAAAGCGTCAGGTGAATATGAACTCCTAAGTTGTTAGTTTATGTAAACAATGCTCCTGGACGTTCCTAGAGACTTCAATTCCAAAGTTTTCGGATTCTCCACTCATGGAGGCTTGGCTATTCGCTCGGAGGTTTGCCTAAAACACTTCATGCAGAATCATTGCAGAAGTATGCGGATTCCTTTGTGTGACTCGAGTGCCGAGAATCGCTTGTGTGCAGGAAATTGGGACCTGCTGGGGCAAATTTTGCAGGCAACGCCTTCGAAGATGCGCGGCCATGCGTCAAGGAGAAGAATGGGCAGTGCAAACTGACGTAAAGGCTGAGGCCGCATGCAGTGTGGGCGTTTTTTTTCTTGTACCCGAGGCAGCTCCAAAGAGGCGGATTTTGGTCATGTTTTTATGGGTGTGACAATCCCCTATGGTCCTGAGTCGTGTGTCTGATTATCAAATACTCTATCGAATATCCACTGGCGATTTTTCTTGGCCATCAGTGATCTTCTGCGACATGAAATCTCACCCCAAGCTAAATCAAAGCCACCATTCTTGGTAGATGCCTTGCTATCGTTTGGACTTTGAATTGATGCGTTCGTGAGGATTGCTACACCAGAAGAATTTATTGCTGTGAAGTAGCAGGCGCAGTTTGGCCCGGGCCTTATGGTGCGTTTCGGAAGCAAGGTCGCGCAGCAGTCCTTCCTGTGTGGCATCCATTATTGGGCCCTCCAGATTTACCACTGCGGTGGTTACATCCTCGTGGCCCGCTGATTAGTGCCCTTTTGCTTTCTAGGGGCGTGTCAGATTCACTTTTGATGGCTCATCGTAGGTAATTAGCACCCATGCGGAGGATGGGGTATTTGGCAGTACCAGTGTCCTAAGGCCACCCGTAATTTGCACCCACACTATTGAACCCGGTGTATTTTATCGTGAAAGAAAATTTAAGCTAATTATGCTGGAAAACAGCCCCACGGGTGTTGATGATGATGAACAAGGTAGGTCGGGATCCTGCAGGTATGGGTACTCCGCGACAAGTCAGGACAACTCTCACGTCGTTCCTCATCAACACCCGCATGTCCACATCTTCCAGCGACCAAGAAAAAGTGGTCCTTCGGGTATTGGCATGCAAGCCAAACCAGTTCTATGAGATTCTCGAGGTTGAAAAGCTGTCCTCCGATGCCGTGATCAAGAAATCGTACCGAAAACTAGCCATCAAGCTCCACCCAGATAAAAACCCGCACCCACGAGCCAGCGAAGCATTCAAGTACCTAAACAAAGCATGGGGAGTGCTCAGTGATCCATCGAAAAAACGCATTTATGATCAAACCGGATCCGACCCCGACTCCAGAGGCGCTGGTTACGACACGGCCAATGCTACGTCTGCGTTCAGTGGCGCCAGGGGATTCCAAGGGGCCGGCTTTGAAAGCGACATATTCAACATGTTCTTCAACGGTGCTGCGCGGCCAGGGACAACCTATACTTTCGGCAACGGTAACGGATTCACGTTCCAGAGCTTTGGTGGCGCACAAGGGTTTGATCCTTTTGGTAATGTATTCGCACAGCAGCAGAGCCAGCGTCAGAGAAGAGGCCACAGTCAACAACCACGACAGAGAGAGCCTGATATGTGGGAGACGATCAGGCAGCTTGCACCCATACTCTTTGTTTTGTTCGCAATGCTCCTCTCGTCACTATTCTCTGGTGAGTCATCACCGGATTACTCCTTCACACAGAACTCAAAGTTCAGCTTGCGCAGAACCACGCCTAACTACAAGATTCCCTTCTACGTGAAACAAGACTTTGTCAATGATAAGAGTGGGAGAGCACTTAAGAACTTCGATGCTAAGGTCGAAAATATCTATGTACAGGACAAGCGGGGCCGGTGTAGCAGGGAGCAAATGAGAAAGAACGAGATGATCGAAGACGCACAAGGGTGGTTTTACACCGACAACAGAAAGTTGGAGGCGGCTTATAAATACCCTATGCCCAATTGCGAGATATTACGGGGGTTGGGAGTGCTCTAGCGTATACACTTTGTATGCTTTAGTGTGTACTCGTTGCATACTGCAGGAGGTACATTTTGCTCGTGCTGTCATCATGGCAGGCTGGAATTATGCAGATTCTTTGATGTGCTTGATGCACTTAAACTCCAAAGATTGAATCGAATGTTCCTTTGGACACTGTTTTGGAACAGCGGTTTGGCTGCTTTGGTGTCTTTACAATCCCTTGGGTGCCTTCGAAATATCAGTATGACCAAGGCCCAATCAAGGCAGTGGCAATTTCTATTTCACGTCTACCAGACATTTTCAATATGCCTTGAGATTCTAATCAATGTGTCAAAGGTGGGCAAGAGACATGGTGATGGTCTGCATCCGATGCCAGATTAAGCAAATGAAACTTGCCATGAGCCTGGAAACGCACTGCCTCCGGTGCGTAGGCTGAATGAATATGTGCAAGTTCAAGATGAGGGGCACTGCGCCGGACAGAGCCTTGCTTCAAAAACACAAGAGAGCATTCGCGCGAGGATCGCACCACGGCTTGGTTATAAAATGGCGGGCGGGTTGAGTCTGTCCACACTGGTTCGGCCTGTGTTTTGCAGTCAGCGTTGGCGCAGCGTTGGCGCAGCGCGGGCCTCGGCAAGACCCCGCAAAAGTGCGAGGTCTGGTGCAACCCACATGCAAACCGAATCCTTGAATATTCCCCCTCTGTCCAGTTGATAGAAAAACCTGTTCTTAATACTTTTAATTTTTCAGTGCATCGTATTAAACAAGCCCCAGCACACTTCAAAAACCAAAACGTTAACCTATCAACACGTCAACACGTCAAAGCAATCTACAGCATGGCCAGTTTAGACAGATCGTTTGTTCAGCAGAGCAGCTGGAAACCCGACATCTTCAAAGGAAAAGTTGTCTTCGTCACGGGAGGTGCAGGCACTATATGTCGAGTTCAGACCGAAGCCATGGTTCTCCTTGGGGCCGATGCAGCCATCCTAGGCCGGAACGTCCAGAAAACAGAAAAAGCCGCCAAGGAAATTGAGCAGTTGAGAGACGGTGCTAGGGTGTTGGGAATCGGAAATGTGGACGTCAGGGACGTGCAAAGCATAGCCAAAGCCGTGGACACCACCGTGGAGCAATTGGGCCGTATTGACTTTGTCATTGCAGGAGCCGCCGGCAACTTCTTGTCTGACTTCAACCACTTGTCGTCGAATGCTTTCAAATCGGTGGTTTCCATTGATTTGTTGGGTTCTTTCAACACAGTCAAGGCCACGTTCGAGCAATTGAAGAAGAGCAAGGGAGCCATTCTATTCGTGTCGGCCACTTTGCACTACTATGGTGTCCCGTTCCAGGTGCATGTAGGTGCAGCCAAGGCAGGAGTAGATGCGCTCTCCAATGCGTTGGCCGTGGAATTGGGACCGTTGGGAATCAGAAGCAACTGTATTGCTCCGGGCGGAATCGAGGGTACCGAAGGCATGTCCCGCCTAATGAGTGACGATAGCGACGTGGGCAAGAAAGTGCCTTTGGCCAGATGGGGGACTACCCGCGACATTGCGGAGACCACGGTCTATTTGTTTTCCCCCGCGTCCTCGTATGTCACGGGAACTGTGCTGGTTGTCGACGGCGGATTCTGGCAGCTAGGCAACCCTGTGTCCAGCGTGTATCCCGACATGGTGGTAGCACAGAACACTGCGCACAACCCCAAGTTGTGAAGTGAAGAAATGAAAATGGATATTAGGTATTAAATTTGAAGAAATGAAAATGGATATTAGGTATCAAATTTCAGATGCTCCATTGGTCGTGTACTCGCCATTCGGGCGAGCTGCGATTCAGACCAGTCCCTCGCCCTTGATCCAACGGCGGCCGTTCGCACTGAAGCATATAAAGCCACAATTCCGCTCGTTTCATGCGGACATCAATGAACTCTTTCCTTAGTACTTGGCTTACTGAGGAATCTAACAGGATGAGCATCAAAGATTGAGTATCAAAGATTTAGTGTCGAAGAGTGAGTATTGAATTCATCGAAATGGTTAGCAAAATGTGTCACAATACATTTAATCTCCGAGGCAAAGGTTCCTTTGACAATTCTTAAAGTAGAGGCTTTGTGTCTGCATTGTCCCGCTCTGTATCCTCTTGGGCATTTCCGGATATGATTTTCTTGGGGCTTGCAGTTACTTTGGTTTTTTGAAAAGCATTTAACTATGCAATTTTCGCTGTATGCTCTATCGAGCCTCGCCATTACTTTTCGTAGTCTTCATCCGCACTCAACCCTTTGTGCGAATTGGCTCTGACCGCTTGAACCTTTGAGCAAGTCCAAGATAGTTCATCCAAAACTTTTTGGCCTCACACCTTGCCACGTCACACCTCTTTACCCCAGAAGTAGCTATGATCCAGCGTCGGCATGACTTGGAGTCGGACTGCATAGTAACCAGGGCCAGTGGGTGCAAGTGCTGCGGCGTGATGCATTGTTCGTTGGCGGTGCCTGCCCAGGCGCGAAGCCTTGCTTAAACCTCTACTTGTCCTTTATTCACAAACCACTCTAGCTTTTTATCAATGTTTCCAGGAAACGGCCACAATAGCTACGGGGGCCAAACACCCGGGTATAACCAGGGCTACAACCAAGGATACCCGGGGAACCAAGGCTACCAGCAAGGGCCACCTCCCGGTCCACCACCAGGAAACTACTACGGCGCTCCTCCCGGTCCACCACCAGGAAACTACTATGGTGCTCCTCCCGGCCCACCACCAGGTAATCACTACGGTGCTCCTCCTCCTCAGCAATGGCAGCCGTATGGCGGAAACTTGAACTCTCCTCAGTTCCAACAACAGCAGCTCGAGAACCAGAGGCGCCAGAATGCAGCTCAGCAAAAGCACCAAAACTACAACCGGCCGCAAGCAGCGCCAAACTCGTCATACGACTCCTCGGGCCACTACACCAGCATGAACCACGGAATGGGCCCCCCACCAACTGCACCACAGAGCTTTGGCCAGAACTCCAATATGACGTTCCAATACTCCAACTGTTCGGGCCGCAAGAAGGCCTTGTTGGTGGGAATCAACTATTTCGGTACCAAAAACGAGTTGCGTGGATGTGTCAACGACGTCAAGAATATGAGCAGGTTCTTGAACCAATACTACGGCTACTCGTACGATGACATGGTGATGTTGACAGATGACCAGAGGGAAAACGCTCGTCTTCCCACCAAGAACAATATCCTCAGAGCAATGGAATGGCTTGTCAAAGATGCACACCCTAATGACAGTTACTTCTTCCACATCTCGAGCCATGGAGGGTTGGTGCCGGACCAAGATGGCGACGAAGAAGAGGGGTTCGACTCGTGCGTGTACCCATTGGACTTTGAGAGTCAAGGCCCAATCATTGATGACCTCATGCACGACATCATGGTCAAGAGATTACCTCCAGGATGCAAGTTGACTGCTTTGTTTGACTGCTGTCACTCCGGTACTGCTTTAGATTTGCCCTTTGTGTACTCGACCAAGGGAGTGGTGAAGGAACCTAACTTATGGAAAGATGCAGGCTCCGGAGCATTGCAGGCCTTGCTCAACTACGAAACGGGAAACATCTCCGGGGCCATGTCTGCGGTAAGCGGAATCTTCAAGAAGGTCACGAATCACAATAGTGGAAATCGGAACCAGATTATTCAGCTGAAAATGTCCCCGGCCGATGTGGTATCTATCTCTGGATGCAAGGATGACCAAACTTCTGCAGACGCCACTGAGGCGGGCAAGAGCACCGGAGCTATGAGCTGGGCGTTTATCTCCGTTTTGACTGATAGTAGAAACCAGTCTTACTTGTCCCTCTTGAACAACATGAGAAATGTGCTTTCCTCCAAGTATTCGCAAAAGCCGCAGTTGAGTGCTTCTCACCCCCAGGACATGAACTTGGCCTTTATGATTTGAGGAACAGAATTTTAGATAGCGGTGGCCCAAAACGAGGCAAGCTGATTTCGGAACCAATGCCCTCACAACATATCCTGTATAGCACTTTTCAATTTGAAGATCCATTTACACCTTTAAAGATCATGCAATGTAAGCCATGCCAGCAGAGCTAGATCAAGCTGTGCAGCCATCGAAACGGCTAGTCGGCTACCAGCCGGCCACGCAATTGCCACTTGCCTATTGGCTCGATTGTCTGTGAAATTATGCTCCGCTAGCCAAACTGAGTATGTAGAGTGCGGGACTCTTTTCAGAATGCGCCAACGTATGTATAAGCAAAACAAGGTGCCGGACGAAATCTAGAATCTGAAACTTGATGTATTGATACGCCAACACCTACAGAGGCATTGGCAGTGGCCAATCATCTTCAAACACGGCGCCGCTTTAAAACGCCCCAACGCAACCCCCCGTCAAACCGAGAATCACAACCTCTCGCGTGGCATAACATTCTTTGGAGGCCTTGCAAGTGGACTGCACACCATCACCGTCTAATGTGCGTGCCGACTTTCGCACGTTTCAAACTCGTGTTCACACTAGGTAGGCGGAGCGCGACTGTATCACGCATCTTTACTTGCCAGCAGCACGATTCTAACAGCACCCCATTTTTTTCTCCACTTATGGCAGACCAATTTGCAAGGCAGAAGTCCACGCGGTGGGCCAAAGCAGATGTGCCCTCCTATGGAGGCTGGGGCGACGAATACGATGATTATAATGATGAGCCCCAAGAAGACGTTTCTCCCGTCAGCTCCCTGAGCCACCAACTTCAAGCAGAGCACTTGTCAACATCCTCACAGCCAATTGCAAGCGCATCGACCTTGGTACTCACAATAGATAAGCTCAAGTCCGGTAACGACGATGATGACGAACTGGACTCTTCTTTTGAGAACGAGTCAAATCACCATGACATTCACACGGATGCGGCTCATACTGGGCAGATACAAGCAGAGTCTGGTTCGCGTGCGAAAGAAGTCCAAAACACCGAGAGCGCAGATGAGGGGAATTCCTTTTCGGCACGAAGCGCCTCTCCCTTGCTGGCGAGAAGCATCCCGCCTACCGAGGTGTACCAAGGGAATGCGCCTGTGCCCGATGAAGTGCATGCTGATATAAAACGCCCTCCTTCGCCTTTGAAAGACACATCTCATAGCCAGATAAATGAGGATCTCTTACCCCCCACTCCAACCTATCAAACAGAGCATAAACCCGTCGCATACTCACCCGACCATGATCAGTCGGACCGCAGTTACTTATCAGACGCAGACTCGATTCAAAGAGAGCCAATGTCGCTAAATTTGGGCTCATACAAGGAAACACCACCGCATGCGTCTCAGCCTTTACACACTCAGCAATTAGCAGATGCAGGGGGTGATCGTGAAGTTGCCAAGCCAGAGACTTCGGTTCCTGACACCTTAATCTTGTCTATCGACCGGCTAAATACCAATCATGATGACTCAAGTCTGGACGGCGAAATTGCGCAAGATGAATATCTGTTCAATGACAATTCATACGATTTAGGCGGCCAGCAAAATGGCTATGCATCGGTGGAAGACAACAGCGACAGGCGTAAGAATAGTGGCCATAGCAGTAATCTTGAGACTGCACCTGATGCTCTGGGTGCACATGAACTCGGCTCAAATGAACCTTTGAATGTGCTGGAGGGTGTTGCCTCGGCTCATAAGCACAAAGTCGACACAGAGGCATTGGATTCCCTAATTAATAGCTTACTGAAGATGGAAAACCCTTCAGACTGCGATGACGAGGTTGGGGAGGACCTGCCTGCTCATGGCAATACGCTGAGCCGTGAAAACTCTGTAACGAATCACTTGCCCACATATGATTCTATCCACGACCTATCCTTGCCAAATTTTGAGAATCGATTCCTGACCGATGAAGAATCAGAGCCTGTACCTATTCAAGGTATTTCTGAGGAAGGCCTCAAGTCGAAGCACGAAACTTTTGTTGCAAATGTCCGCCGACAATCTATAAAGAAAGCTCCCTCAAGCGCAGCATATGAAGAGTCTATCCAGGAGAAGACCGTTGATCAAAATGCTCCAGCTCCCCCAGACAAGGATTTGATCGCAGAGGAACTTGAGGAATCTCCTGAAGATCCCGATTGGGTTGACAAAACTGCACAGGAAGCCACCCAAGTGGCTACACAAGAAGCAACCGAAGCAGAGACTGACCAAGAGACTGTTCAAGGAATGGCAGATCTCGGCTTCGCGCAACCTCCCCAAAAGAACCTAAATGCGGATCTCTCAGAAGTCTCTCGTCGTTCCTCAACCATCTCGAATGCCACGTTTAACATGGGTGCCTGGAATCCCAACACAAGCAAATACCGAGAAAAATTTGTCAACGATAACGATAATGAATCGCAGTTTAATATGAGCATCCACGGCAAAAACGATGCCGCTTATAAGAAGTTTACCGGTATGGGGCAGGAGTCTAACTATGCTGAATCTGTGGCTGATAGTATCATCTCAGTACCGGAAACGATCGAGGCAAATTTGCATAAAATAAACGAGGACCAAAGTGAAGACGACGAGGAGCAGCCTGATTATACGTCGGCATTCAGCAGCCCCAAAATGCATGCGACGTTTTCCTCACCCGGCAATAGCTCAGTTCCCTCCGTGCTCCGAGAACATCAATATGAAAAGGGCAAGTTTCAGGAGCAGTCCCCACATTCGTCCATGCTTCGGGTCGAAAACCTGGAGGCTGAAGATGACTGCAAGTCTACCCTTGGCGAGTCTAAAGCCACCAGTTCTCGCTCCGCAAGTTACTCCTCGACAAAGGCTGCACTCAAGAAGTATCCTGTGTTCAGCTGGAAATCTATTATGAGTGTTTCTCAGCCCGTTGACAGAATCAACATGTTAAAAAAAGCCAGGCATGACGAAGAAATGTACGATACAGGCTTATCTTCTTGGCTTAATGACGTGCTAAAGTCTACAGAAAGCTCTTCTCCCATGCAGATTGGCAAGTTGGCCACACATGCTTATCAAAATGCCCAGCACAGTGATATCAGAAGACACACATCAATAAGAAGCAAGGTCAACCAAGTTCGTGATAAATTAGACTCAGGTAATTTTGAAAAGGCATCAAGTCTAGGCAAGAAGTTTTTTAGCCGTGGAAAGAAGTTTATGAAGCAGGGCTCTGAATAATTAATACATAGACCGCTTATGCAGAGTAGTTAAACTTTATTGGATAGTAAAGCCTCTTAGAAAAACAATTATTGTTGTAGAAAGTAAAAAAACTCCGCGACGGGGAATTGAACCCCGGTCTACCACGCGACAAGCGGTAATTCTAGCCACTAAACTATCACGGAATCGTTACAAGGAAAAATTACTCGGGTTTTTAAATCGTGTAAAAAACGTCTCGCTTCCACTCAAGCTAGATCTACAAAGCATAAACAACAAATAAAAAGTCTCAAATTTCGTAATTCCCAAGTATTCATCCGTGCCTAACATCACCTGGGCCAACAAATTGGTTTCCATGGAGCACGCTTAGGTACCTTGAACTTCTGCTCCACGAAGGCGCGTGGCTCAAGCGTGGAAGTTCTACGCATTCAGACTGGCCTAGATGGGTCTTGCTCGTTAAGAAAAACTGCATCGTCGTCATGTAGTGAAGCTGTGCAATGCAAACCATGGAAGCTTTTGGAGAATCACCCCCTTTTACAAAAGCTAGTGAATTGACGCCCAAAACTCAGAACGGAAATTACTCCGATTTGATGAAGAATATTTCACAGCAAAAATTTTTGTATTGGAAATTAGTTAGCTATATTGAATTTCGGATTTGTCATCGTCAGATTTCTCTCTCCGTCTCTTTGTAGTCGTCCTTCTTCAAAGAATTCTTAGAAGAGTCAAGGTCCTCATCCGCAGGTGGCACTTCCCTAACCTCTCCATTCTCCTGGTCCCACCGCGCGACGTCGTTGATGGGAATCTGGACCACAGTGTGGCCCCTTTCTCCAGTTGAGAGCTCAAAGGACTCGATACGGTGGGCATAGCCACCCAATTTGGGAAGAAGGAATGCCCACACCACGTAGTATATAAAGCAGAGGGCGATAATTCCAATGGTGGTAAGTGGATAAGCCGCATAGAAGAATGAAACATCCGATCCTTTGAGTGTACCTTTTGGCGGGACAAAAGCCATGACCAACACGAAACACATCCATAATATGGCGATGACCACAATGGGGGTCCACACATGAAATTCGCGGTAACCCAAGCCCCTCTTTTTGCGAATGTTTCGAAGTCTGAGCAAACCAATGAACAAAAGCAAGTTGAAAACATAGGTCAGGTAGGAACCCAAGTCAACGACAAAGTTGTAAGCATCACCAGGAGGAGGGGCAAGCAAAACCACAATGTTGACTAATAAAGTCACAAAGACCGAAAAGATTGGAGTCCCAAAAGGCTTGACGCTCGTCCAGAGGCGAGGGTAGGGTAAAACACCCTGCCTGCCGCATTCCCTCAAAGATCTTGAGTGGGCAATAAAGATCCCAAGCAAATGACCGAAAGCGCAGAGGGCAATAAAAACACTCGAGGCAACCATTCCCTTTTCGCCGAAAACCTTCTGGAAATAGATGGAAGAGACCAAGTTCCCTGCTTCCTTGATATCTGCCACACTGCCGATTCCCGCGTATAGTGCGCTGACAATGAATATGTACATGATGAAGATAATGAACATTGTGAAAGGAACATAAGTCTTATAGGCGGAAATCGTCCTATGAGGGGCTGTTTCAGCAACAACTCCAAAGGCGTACCCCGAGCCGCCAAAAGAAAAGACAACTTTGAGAATAGCGTTCGAAATTGCATTTCCGTCCGTGGTTGTTCCTTGCCATGCATTTTTGAACACTGCTCGATTATCACCAGCCCCAGTATGTCCTCCATAGACGGCGAAGCTGGAAAAGATCATGAAAATGATGAAGACGACCTTGACGAAACCCAAAAAACTGCTTAGCCTCATGGCAAATTTCGTATTGATGGAGACAATGAAGAAACAGAGAAACAAAGGCAAAAGGGCTAAGCCTCTCTGTTCCCACGGGGTTGGTACATGTTTGGCAGCATGAAAAATATATGTTGCAAAAGCCGAGGCAGAAGATGTCGCAAAAGACAAGATGACTGTCACTGCTGCATAAACAACTGGTACCATAAGTTTTGGCCTAGGGTAAGACTGTTCCAAGTAAACCACCTCGGCGCCCGATCTTCTGCTGAAGTATGTCATAAACTCAATGTAAGCGCAAATTTGAAACATGGTGATGACGAACCCCACCACCCAAAAAACATATGTGGCACCAATAGACCCCAAAGACGTTAAAACAGATGCCGGCGTCACAAAAATACCAGTTCCGATCACTCCCTGGATAATCAAGTACACAACGGTCAAAGTGCTGGCCTGATAGCCCAACGGAGAGTTTTTTTCCACAGGGGCACCGACAGAATCCTGCTCAAAGGAGGAAGAGTCGGTGAGTTCACCCTCTTGTGGGGCAGGGCTGATGCCGAAGACGATGTAGCCTGCCAAATCTTTAAATTTTTGGAACCCCAGCATTTGTGTGATTCTATGGATGGTTCAAGACGGATATATTGGAAGATATTGAAAAAGATCAGTATTGAAACGAATCAGCGGTATCGAAAAGATCAACAGGGTTTAAAGAATTGATGGATCGAAATCAGGATGTCACGCTCATTAAATAGACCCTGGCATACCTGAAACTTGCAGAATTAGCATATCACGAAAGTAGTCGGCTATTTGCAACTGTGGTGGAGGTGTGGATCGCGGTAAAAAGAAACAAGGTTGCGAATTTACGGTACCCTATTGGCGAACAGCATCCTCACACAAAAGTTGCATGAGGACCAGTCACGGGTACGGCGATTATTTTGCAGACTTTCTTGACCACGTCCTGCACATGGCCGTTGTGTGGCTGTAAATGGCGCAACTGAGATGCATCGAATTCGCACCATAGCTAAATTCTTTACCCACCATAAGGGCCACAACAAAGAGCGCGTGGGCCATCCCGTAGTCGTCCGCATATTCTACTCCTTTTGCAACGGCTATTCCAGCATGTTCCTGTAGCTTTATGAACACAAGCGAGCCTTACTTCTAGTCAAAGGGAGACACAAGCATACTCATTAAGTTCATATAACAGATGGAGAACACCAATACCATCATTAACTGATGCTCGGCTGTCAGTAGTTTTTTCCTTCCCTTGGTTAATACAAGGTCGGTATTAAAAGATTAGTATTCAACCCATGATAATGGAATGCTGGCCTTACATGACACGCTTTCCATGTGGTCTCGGCAGACGCGGTACCGAATCACCCTGCGAGTAATAAATGGGTGAAATCCAAGGTGGAAGAAACGAGACGGCCCTGGAATGGCGCCATACCTGTGCGGGCTGCTATGCGTTGTGGCGGTGAGGAGTGGGTGCAGTCTTGGATCGTTTTGCTCCCTGCACATTACCCAAATTTTCATGCAAGATACCAATGGGCTTGCACCCTCATATCTCCGATTTGGTCCCCTAATCAGTAGAGCCCTATTTCTTAGCTCCACATATCACACAACTGCTTACTGTAAACAACTGTGAAAAAATCGTTACAGAACCTTCTTCTTGAAGGACGTCTTTCTGACTCTTTTTCTCTGGTACATTCCTCGAATATTTGTTAGTGTAACGCCGCACCTGGCTCACATGCAGCCCAAGATCTCTCATGATTTCTATGATGAAATTATCAAGGGCGATGTTCGCGATAGAGGATTGGTACTCAAGACGGGAACTACATTAAGGAAGCGACACTAACTAGTTGGAAAAAGGCGTCACAAAAGTCCGCTAAGCCGTAATACTGTACAGTGTTGTCACGTGCGGTCTGCCCTGACTCCTAAATACCGAATTTTGAAAGTCTTGTTCTTTGAGACATAGCCCGAGCTAAGTGTCGCTAGTTTAAATTTCAATCCTTTGTCACAAGATATCTAAAATCCAACAAGAAGAGGGAGATTTTTGATGCGCTTCTTCAAGGGGTACCAGACCTCAGTCTCTTAGATCATAGAGCGGGCACCCGTTTCAACCCGGTATGTGACTCTGAAAGACCAAAACGCATTTACTTTTCAGCTCAGAAGGCATTCAGGAATTTCATCACGAACCATTCTCACCAAGCCACGGAAGGAGAAGGAGGGACATCTATTAGGCTAATGCACTTAGAAGCAAAGCTATGAATTTAGTAAGCCAAGGGAAATTCCAACAAGCCAAGAAAAAGCACCAAAATATCAAAACGAGGTCTAGCTAAGCAACGGCTCCATGGGATATTCACTGATTTTTGGGAAGTTCCCTGAAAGGAATGAGCAACTATACAAGTCAAGCGTAAAAACCGACTACCCCAGTCGGAAAATTAACTTTTCATCATATCATAACAATGCGTGATACGACAGCACCAGTGCAACTGCATGCAGAGTGCCTGGGAAAGCAATAATATTCTACAAGGTAGAGCCTGGTGGAAGGGAAAAGACCATCACTATCATTCTTGTAGACGCCGTTACTCCCCTTTAAGATAGCCAACTAATCACAGCTTGTTTAAGCAAGCTGTTGGAGCCTTCAATCTTGAGCTTGGTTTTAGTATACCATGATACGAAAGTATTATGAAAGACCGTACGGTAAAGTATAAGGGAGAAAGACTTATGTTACCCTTTATGCCCTAGTTTCCTCGTGCAGCATATTTGCACACTTGTTTACAGCGTAGGCTTTGCGTAGTATATTTCTTCTGTGAGAGCCGATGTTTTTCAAAACTACCAACGCGCCACAATACTTCGCACCTAGCAGACAAAATGGTTCAAAGGAGGTGGCGCGACGATTCAAACCACATCATCAAAATCAAACAAGCAAGTGGTTCTGTACAGGGAATTGCGGCCAGTTCATTTTGGTTTGTTGGGTCTTGAATTACCTCAGAATTGTAGTGCATGCATGTCCTGCTAGTAATTTTCAGATATGCAGTTGCCAACAGCAACAGGGGTATAGTAAATACTGTCACTTAACCCTACGGGACAATTAGTCTCTCTAGACTAGTGAAAATCATTTCTCGGCCTCGGCGACCCCTGCCCGTATATAGGGGATACTTCTGACTCTGCGTCAAACATGGTAGACTCTGGTAGACCATAGAAGCAATAATGAATTAATCAATCATCAGTAGTGGTCAGGTTCTAATACCTCAATTTTTGTACCATAAAGATATTTGGGTACTTCCAGACTTTGAACAGATGAATCTATAATAGTTCTAGTGGATCTGGTGTAAAGAGGCTTCTTTGATGCACGCCAATCTGGAGTTTGTTTGACTACTCACAGAGAATCAATACGCCGCTAGCCTTTATCATAGGGGAATGTACGCCCACCCTTAGAACACGTGTAATGTTCTAATCGGCCTCGCATGCCGCTTTAGGAGCTCATGCATGAAGGCTAAGTGAATCCATGTATACGCGCGTTCTCAATCTTTGACCGTCAACCGCCCGATGTACTATACCACTCGCCAGCAGCTCTAGATGCACGACTGCATCAGAGGTCCCGCTAGCGCGGAAACATCTCCCGTTTTGGAGATTCGGTAGTTTGAATTCTAATAACGATTATTGTGGATTTACACCATCTGGCTAAAAAAAGAAAAAAATTTATCGGCTTATGTAGCCTTTGGTCAATAAGCCTGCCCGTGTGGCTCGAATAGTTTTGAAAACGCCGCACTCGTTGACAAGCACGCTTGTATGTACACCCTGTTCGGGGAATGTTCATGATTGGCACACTCCCTCGCCAAAGACGTGCTTTCTTCCTTTAGGAATTTTCGAAAAAGAACTATATGGGTCTTCCAGACTCATTCACATAGAGTGCAGCCTGAAAATGTACCGCAGTTCTTCGCGGTACAGAAGTTCCTGCGAGACTTTCCAATGTTGCAGCCTTTTGCAGCCGTCTATGGTGAAATCGAAAGGGTGCATTACACACATTAATTCCTGTCCAGATATAGCATCAAGCCACAACACTTTCCTCTTTAAAGTTGAATTTAACAACCGTTTGGACAGTTTAGTGACACGTGTTTTGAGACTTTTCCTTAGGATTTAGACCATGCATTGTACTTTCCAATAAAACGATAGCAATTGATACAGGCCCTTTATACGTCGATATGCCCCAAAACTGAGGTAGCAACAATGGCTATATTGGGAAATTTATTAAGCATGGTGAATTCCCCAAATTCTCTCTCGTTACTCATCGTAAATGAATGGAAAGTTCAAAATTGGTACAAGCATGTTTGTTTAGAATACTCCTTTGGCCGCGAAAAGATGTCACCACTCGCGTGACGGGGCGTCGTCGATGCACTAAAAAAGCAAATGTTCAGTCGCGCAGTTTCCTGCGTGGGCGGGTCATCCCATTCGGGTAATTCATTTCGTTGTTTCATTTATTGGGTTGGCGGTGCGGGAATAGATTCCGCCTAAAGTAGTAGAATCGGTCGAGCTTTGCGAGAGCTGCACCAGGGTTGCTGATAGCATAATCGGCGCAAGGGTCGTGCCCCAACCCGAGTTGATTCCAGAAGACACGAGTCTTCGTGAAGTTTAGATAGTGATACGTTCAGTCGCGTCATCCAGCCATTGATTGTGGCGTAATGGCCATGAATGAGGACATGAATATGCTGGACATGGTTCCCCAGGTGGAATAGATGAAGTAGTCGTATGATGGTCGGCGGTGTAGGCACACTTTTTGGTTTTCAACCAAGCAGGCCCAGTTTCAAAGGCTAGCTATACTCATAACGTTTTGTCAACTTTCTTGTTGTTTCTTCATTCACAGCTTGTTGTTGTTTCGTCGATTACAGACTATACATCTATAATCGCGGGGCCTGGAGAAAACCAAGAATCCAGCATGTACGGATGCGAGGTACTTCGTGGACGGATCGCGCATGGTGGAATGTACTTGATCGAAACGGAGCCGAGGTACTCCGGGATGGCATTGTGTGCAGTCCCTTTTCAAAATGGACCATGACGTGGTCTGTTGTGCGCGCGTTCTTCCACGCCTGTAGTTTTTAGTTGTTTGAATTCAATAGAGCTTCTATATGAGTATCATATGCATCCTCATATGTGCGCCTATTAGTAGTCATGGTATGGTTTGCTGCCATTACTTGACTATGGGTTCAGAGATGAATCATTTCGAATCTGTAGGGTTTGTCAATCCACGCACCCGCCTCTCTATGTTTACCTGACCGGAAAGAGTTCCCCCTCCTTTCCCCATTTATCTACCACCTTACAGACTGTTTCAGTCTAATCAGAAAGGGAACAGATGGTAGCTGAACTCGTGCCGTGGGCATGCCATAGCTCATTCATAACCAATTCTGTAATGTGGTGTCACACTCCAACGAAAACAAGTTCGCACATCACACACCTTAACTGCAGCTTTAGTGGTCAAAATCTGCAGCGATATTGGCCAATAACTCACTCTTTTCTCTTGGTAGCGTCAGTCATCTTTGGCCGTGATTGGGTCGGATTCCTTGGATATCCACAGATTGACTCTTTTCGGCAATAATCAGATAATTGGAAGAGATCCAACATCCAAATAAGCCCTCTGGGAGCCTTATCCGGCTTGAAGCAAATCGGAGTACTGGGCGGGATGAAATCGTCACACAAGGCGTGATAAATGCACTCGTGTGGAACATGTTCGATGTTGATGGGGTCGAAACTCGAGCAGTTTGCGCCTTTATAGGAGATGGCCATATTGGGATAGCTATATTCAAAGTAAACCGCTGGTGCTGAACTTCCCCAGCTCATTCCAGTTGCCGCGTAGCCTGGAAGGGGCCTGGAAGCAGCGCATGCGGCGAAAGAGAGAAGTTTCAAAACACGGGGCACTTTCATCGTTTTGTTTTTATCCTGCCCCGGGGAAGAATGGCCTTTTAAATTAATGAACAATGCATCTTTCTAGACCCGTGAACCTCGCGAATACTTGCCTGTAGTGTTAGATCCACCATGGATAGCGCACTACCAGTGGATACACAAATGACCTGCTACATGCAGTTACAAGGGCAAACCGCCGATAAATCACCTGGATAGAGCGGATTTTTTAACTCCCTACACCTAACTCCGAGGTCTAGACGAAGTGGCGCCTTTTGCACCTGATCAGCTGCAACGCCGTGGCTTTACTCTATTGCAACGCTGTTGTTTTTCTCAAATACAGGACGCATCCCGTCTCAGGCGCCACTTTGGCCTAAGAATAAGCTCAATTGGGACTTTATGGGTGATAAAAGGGGTACTACCATGTCCCAAACCCCAACATTGACCAAAAGTTTTGCCATCGGGCCCCCACACCAACTGAAAGTGGTACAATTAAGGCCCCGCCTCGCCATGCCGCGTCCAACGCCTCATGCGGCCCGGGTCAGGTTTCATCTGTGTAAGTGTGGATGATTCCGCGTGTGTTAGGGATCTACGAATACATCTTTTCTTACTACTTGACGATTACTACAAAAAGAACATAGCTCTCGTAGTGTTGTTGTAATGCAATACAAGGTTCTTAAAGAGGTCCGCAAATCAAGGAATGCACAGACAGACGTGCAGAGTTGCAGACTTTTCTATAAGCATGGCTTCCAGCGTGAGCGGGGTAAGATTTAATCTATATTTTTTTGCGTTGTTCAATTCGCCTGTGTGAAGGCGCGAGTATGAATCGTTGAATAGTGTGGTGGAAGCTGTATCTTTGACCGTTGTTGACGTAGCTCATAGGGCCCGTATGAAGACTATGACCAGGGCATCAATCTTTGCAGTTGGCCCATGGTGAAATATTCACTTGAAGATATATGGTGCAAAGAAATAGCGAAGGGTGACAGATGGGGTCTCACGGCAACTCTGAGTGGGGATGAGGGATGAACGCTCATGCTTGAACATGAAACGGCCAATCAACGAGATCCAGTACAGATTGATACAGATAGGAATAGACATGACTCAGATGATGAAAACAAAGTTCCGCGTCTTACTAAAATCAATAGTTATAGGTAGACTGTTCCAGATTATGTGCAAAAGAACGTTCCTCTTAGCAGCGCCACTTGTAGGTTTGCGCTATTTCATACTATAACGGATTGATGGTAAGTCAGATGCTTTTGCAGGCTATCTACCGGTAAAAGAGCATTATATGGCGTGTTTGAGTAACAAATTAGCCATTTCAAGATCTAATGACATATGATAAGTGTGTAAAAGCGCAAAAATTTACTTTCGGTTGCGGCCATACCAAGGAGAACCCACTGTTTCCCGTCCGATCAACGTTAGTTAAGCTCCTTAGGGCCACAGTGAGTAGTGCAGTGGGAGACCATGTGCGAAATTGTGGTGCTGCAATCTTTTTGGCGGATCTTCCCAGAAGATTTTTCAAATCTTTGCTAGCAATGGTTGAAAACCCATATGGAATGCGTTATCTGATCTTTCTCACCAAGATCGTTCCACAAAACCTTTCTTGGTTTTTCACATACTGAACCCTTCTATTTTTGGTCTGCCACATAAACAATACACTTTCGAGGTTTGCAGTACCAAACAAGAACAAAACGGGCAAGAAAGAATTGGAATCCAGGTGTTGAAGACCAAGACTGAGCGCGCTATACTTAGCCACTGCGCATGTCCTTTTGCCTTCCTTAAGCGGCGTGCGGGGACGACGAACACAGAATGTGTTCCATGGGTGAGTGTCGATATAAAAGCTAAGCTGCCTGGTGACTTCATAAGAGTAATCATACAAACGTCGGTTTGTCATCAAGGGTGCCTCCTCGAACCAGACCGACAGAAGCTATAACAAATGGGTCTGTTCCTAATAAAGAAGTCAACACATCTTCACGAGTTATCGAGCATGGACCGCCACTGGAATTAGTCCGCGGTTAATAAGGTCCTCCAAACTCACCCATATGTGATGCAGAGTTGGAATTTTCCTCTCTTCACCGGGTCACCCTGCACAAATCACCTGTTTAATGTACTCCTCTGATTTCGCTAAACTTAGCCCTCGGCCGTTTAAAGTAGGGTGGCTTTAAGTCGTCATCCTATTGACGTCATTTTAACGAGTTTTTCAAGCGGAAGGCTGGGTATCAGCTGCTTTGGAACCGGACGTGGGGATCTTCTTCCTTATTCACTTCTTTTTCAAAGCTGAGTCCAAAGTTGAATTCAGTAGGTTTACAACAGACTTAAGGCTTTAGCCTTTAGGAAGAATAATTATTCACAGGGTTTGAATTGAGAAGGTTGCTATGATCACTCACCAGTATTTATCCATGCCTGGTTAGAAGGATATAAGTGCGTGTTTCATACATAAGTTCGCAATTTGTCGAAATTCGTTCAAGTAATTAACAAAAAAGCTCCCCAAAAATCAACGCATTCCGTAAAGGTCCGAGAAAGAAGATTGGAAGATTCTGTGGAGACTCTGTTTGTAATGAAAGCATTTGACACGTTTTATGTCATGTCTGGGTGACGGAGTCACAGAAACACCGCCAACCATGGCGATGCCTTGTCATGCGAGGGTACGCGATGATCGCGCGGAGAGATTATATACACACCAGGTCTTCACCTGATTTGTTCATTAACAAAGTGGGTATTAGTGGCTATGGGCAGTCCGAACTCAGTGGTCCTAAAGGCATACACATAAATTCATTAATACGGTAAGGACGGATCCATGAAGTGAGGCCCAAAGCGAAGAGATGCAAAGAAATCAAAAGAAGATGAATTCAAGGGCGGGACGGTGATGCCAGTCGATTCAATTAATATAGGCCGACCCTTTGCTAATACTATTAAAGGTGGGAGAGCCTGTGTAAAAAAGACTCAAATCTTGCGAATGGTACAAAGTACTTGTGAACACTCAAACTAATGTGCAGAAACCGCATTTCTCCCCATTGAAGATAGAGGTATCCCAATAGAAGATAAACGTCGTTGTCATCGTTGTTGTTGTTGTTGTTGTTGTTTCTTCATTCATATGATGGGTGTAAGGAGGTTTCTGCGAACTTGACCCGACTTTGCAGCCTTTTGCAGCCCTGTGTAGTGCGGTCGAAGGTGCTGAGCACGCATTCCACCAGACTCTTCCACATGGTTACTGTTATGTTCTTATCTTTTGATAACGTCTGGTACTTGCAGAGGATTTATTCGTTTGTGATCCCTAAACAAGGAGGTCATCTAGACTTGTATAGGTAAAACGGGCCAAGGTCAGTCACGGCGTTTGGCTCCATATGTTGTGAAGATTTCCCGATTGCTCGTTGCTTCCGCCCAAATTTCACTTGGCCACCGCAGATTCGAATGGTTATTTTTTGACGAGGATGGCCTCTAAGGCGGGTTACCGACGATTCCTTTTAGTAACCGCACTGCTAGACTCCCCATGGGTAGTGTGTTACCCATAGGTGCTCAATTGAACTGCGATGCGCGGCTAGACGCGGTATGACACCGTGCCTCTATGCTCGGTCCGAGCCGCTCTGCTTCTCTTCAACCGAGGTCTATACCGATAAGCCCCTTATTTCTATAACGGCTTATCCGGTCAACCACTCGGCACGGTTTGCCCGATTAAAGGCTCATCTCTCGAAAAGGACCTGAATACGGTGGCGCAGTCGTGGCCGACCCTTCTGTATTATTCGGGTGATTCCCCACTTCTTTTACGGAAACTCATAGGAGGAATGCATCGCGACGCGATTCAGTACGAATTTTTGTGCCTCGCAAATCCTGATTATCGTCGCTGTTGCTAAGTCATCAAGGGATCGACTGTTCGAACGGTTTAGATTGGATCTTTTGTCAATGCTGGGACCTGTTTCCTGATTACAGCGTCAAGCTTCATATGCTTAAGCGTATACTTTGACTTGTGTCGTCTTTTGGAGGGTATGTTTTGAAAGTGGCTGTGTCCCAAGAAGCAAACACTCTCAGGTGTTTCCGATGCTCTCAACTGCCTTACGATTGGCCCTGAGATATTGAACATTTAAATATCAGAGGTCGTGTATACCACCTTGAAAGTCTTAAGGTATCTGGTGATTGCACTCACTTGCTTGCAAATTGGCTCGGAGGGTTCGGTTCCATATTGAGAAGGGGTGGGGTCATTACCAAAGTCGACCCCAACTACTACGGTGTCAAAACTAGTGTTCAACTCAATAAAAGTGCAAAATCTTTACTGTGCTTTCGATGGAGGCGGGAGTGTACTACCCAATCAAGGTCACTCCAACCACATAGCCAAATGGAACATCTACGTCAGCGTCCAGTCTTCTTTTGGAAGTTTTTCCTATGTGATTGATTTGGTGTACTACTTTCCTCCTGGTCAATGACAATGCGGAGAAGCCACTACCGCTATCCGTACTACCGCAATCAACAGCGACTACCCAACCTCAGATGCTTATACCCCATCGGACAGCTCCGAAGCAATTGTTAATTACTTCAGGAATTTCAATCCCTAATACTACCACAGTTGTTGTTCCCACTTGAAGCCTCTTCTCCATCGTGGGTGCTTTCACTTCATCAGATTTTTCGGAAGTTGAGAAGTGCACCGTGACAACCTTGACTCCTGGATTCCATCCAACCACCACCACCGCCACGCACCCTGAGTGCACCAAACCCAGTCACCAAGACCACTGGGATCACAACTGTTATTCATGAAACTACCGTTAACAGGCCATGCAATAAATGCGACGGCCATAAAACAAACCCAGCACCCACTAAAGTTGATACAAAAGACATTAGCCAGATATGGACCACCACCAGGAACAGCCATGAACCGACTATTCGAGCGCCCCAACACCAGCCGTGACCACAATGACTCAAGTTGGTTCTGGAAAGGGATCTGAATGGTTATGGCAACGATTCAAGCTCAGTCTGTGGGCCCCAGAGGTCTCTTCTTCTGCCGCTGCAGTATAGCCGGAGATTTCCACCTTTGGTGCTGGTGTAAACACCAAACAATCATTGAGCATCTCAATCCTTCTCATCTCTTTTGTCTACCTCATTTAGGCCAAAAGATGAAGAGAAGTTCTTAGCTAATATCCGACTCTATTGATGAGTATTAATCGCGAGGCGTTTCAAAAGTGTTTAACATCATGGCGGGCAGTTTGAGTAGAATCAAGCATCATGAGCCGAGAATTTGCTAATTTTCCTGTAGAAGATGGTCGTAGAAGAAGTGACCAATCGGGTTCAAGGCATACTTTTTCATGAATCCAACTAATTTCTCAACTTTTCCTTAGTTATAGGCACTTGGTCTGGATCCCTGGTCAAGTACATCAGAGCACTCTGCCCACACAATCAAATCTGGAATAGAGGGAGGTAAAGCACTTAAGAAAGTTCCATCATCAATCGACACATCAATCGGCACATCAATCGGCACATCAATTGGCACATCAATCACCATATCAAGGCTTAATCCACACATGAACAATGGCTCTTTCAACCACAGATGACATCGCCAAAGCGGACATAATCATCGCTTTTAACGTTTCAAAGTGGTTCGACCCATGTCAAGGGAAGTTTCCCAGGGCGGCTCTTCCAGGATATTAGAAACTTCTTTGCTGCTTTGAGGTACTGTCCTAGGCTGAATGCTTTGCCAATTTCCTTGAGACTAGTACTTAAAAGTGACTTCTTAATAGGTTTATCAACTAATAGGACGATAGTCCTCAGGATTGAACCTCCGGGCTTCTTTGGTTAGTACTTTCGTCATGTTGTTGTTGTTTCGTCGATTATAGACTATAAATTCCTCATTGGTTCGGAAAGTGTACGGTCTTTTCCGGTCTTGTCCGGCTTGTCCGATTTCGTCCGGTTTTGTGCTGGTTTGCAACATCCACCAAAGTGGCCCGTGGGCTGGCCACATCTTCTCCTACAAAAAGGAAGTGAAACCGTCTTCCTGGGGAGCCATCATTGGTCATATCATGTCTTTTGCTTGGTTGAAGCCACGGTTCTTTTCGCGTCTGCTCAGGAGATCTGACCGGAGGCCAAAAAATAAGTGTCGTTTCGACCATTCTTTGGTGGTATGGACATTTCCCCTTGTGTCCGGCCAATTTCTGCCCCTGTCCAAGTGTGAAAAAACGGGAGCGGATAACTTAGGCGGTCATTAGTCTTGGACGGAGTTTCAGTGTTGGTTCAAGCTCTAATACTTCATGTATATTTTCATGAAGATGGTATCATGAAGGTACGGGGCTTTTTGTGTTGGAAGTGATCCATTGGAATAGCTTCAGGGCATGTGTTATAACATGGGTGTTTTGATTGATCCAGTGTCTTGACGACGACTCAGCATTACCTCGGGGCCGTGAGGGCCCCTCCGATATACAGAAGCAGTTGCTCCAGCTTAGAATCGCCATCATCTTCTTAACGGTGGTGATACCTACAGAATCCCCACCAATACGCGACTACAGAAAAAAAATTCTTGGTGCAACCTTGCGTGACCAGGCACTCCAAGGCATGGAACCAAAACAGAAGTTAATACCCATACAAGACCCATATAAACAGTCTTTTACGACCGCTACTACTGCACTAACTCAAATGAATGGGAATCCGGAGGGACCAAAGCCGATCCGAAACCGCTCTTTGCTCTTGACATCCCAGGACAAAGAATTGCCTGGCTTCGCAACTGTGGGGAGCCTGGGCTCTGTACTCTAATTTCTACAGGTAACGTAGACCTTGGTTATTACATGTCCCAATTTGCGAACTGCCTGAATTAAAACCAAGACGTGAATTTGTATATAGCAGTTTCCTTATTTTTGGTGTCTTGTCTAAAGCCAAGACTTCAGGTTACTTGTGACCAACCAAAACACTAGTAGCCCCAGGACCCACTAGATGATGGGCCTACTTAGGGTCAAGGAGTCAGCAGGCAGACCTCAGACTAATGAACCAAAACAGAACTCGAAGTGCCCCCATAAAAATCGTGCCGTTCATCAGTGTGGTAAATTGTAAGAGGTCTCGTAAGTAATTGAGAACCGTCTTGGCGAGTTGTATCTTCTCCATAGAAAAAAAAACTTCACCAACGTAGCAGACGCCGTCGTTGCAATGGAAAGAGACGCCCTGATTCAAGACCTTTGAACGTACAGTTACCCAAATTCCCAAACTCAAGGGCAACCTCGATGGCAACCTCGGCAAGAAACCTGTATGGTGGGTTTGTGGGGAAGGTGAGAGGGAGTGTGTTGCAGACGACCTTAAAATCAGGACAACACCTTTGATGCATTTGCGGCGTCAGGATTCTCTAACACTCTGCAAAGGGTCCAACTCTTTGGTAAATACAAGCTGTTGAGTCTGGTGGTGGACTCCTCAGCCCCTATGATCCCCTGGCTAAACCTCTCATAGAGGATTTGGCGACCTTCAGGAAAATTCGAACAACGTTAGATTATGGCAGGCATTGCGAGGGTGGAAGTTCTATTTTTGAACTTGTGCCGGCACAGGCACTTCTCGAAGGGGGGCTCACCCGATTGCATAAAAAGTGGCTCAATTAGGAAGGGTATTGGCCTGCTTGATACAAAAAAATTGCAGTTTGGCGTTTAGGATTGCAACCAGATATCTCTGAAATTTCGAAAGATAGAGGAATGGTGGGGAGGGGTGAAGGCCCCCAAAGGCTCATGATAAGGCGCAGAAAAGTCACGCCATGAAACTCCCATCATGCACTTTACAGCGTGAGGGCAGCCGAAAGTTACAGTTCAGGCGTCACGTCCACATGAGAACATTCATGAACACGCCATTTGGCCTTGCAGGCCCGTGCGGCAAATTAGTAGACGTTGCCTACACACAAATCATCCACACAGACAGCCAAACCTGCACTTAAAAGGCCTTTTACGGGTGTCTGACGGCAAAAAGTGATCAAGGCAAACTGATTCGAAACATACGCATATGTTTGAAGAACCGGAGGTAACTATTAAAGCTGTTTCTGACACCACGCTGAGAGCAGCACAAAGGGAGGGAAGGGGGCTCGCCAAACTTGGGGGGAGGTCGTTCGACCGCAATTTTCTGAACTTTACCACCAGCTTTTAGAATGGTGGCAACTGCATAGCCGAATTTGGATCGTTTGTACCGGTTGTGTACAGAAAGTCCAAAATGCACAAACCTGCATGATTTCGGCACCACATACAAACACTAACCACCCAATCATGATATGCTACTTTTTTTTCCGACCAAAGACGTGACATTTTGAGCGATTTTTGGAGGATTACAATTTTTTTTATTCAAAAAATTTGCGTAAATCATCTGCAGATGCCCCTCAGGTTCTACCTCTGGGCGTTTTGCACTTTCCTTTAAGAGTGGAAACGGACGGACTGAACAAACAAGATCTCTTGTATACAGCAGCCTGTAAGGGACACAAAATACTTGAAAGGTTTGCTTGGCTTTGAAGTTGTTTCGTGGCTCCGGTCTGAACAGTTCGAAAATTATAGTGTGATGCCTGGGTGTTCCAAAAGTTGAACTTCCGGCATCCTTGAAAACGGTGCTTCACGCGAATGCAGCTCATCTTATTTTCCTTGGCACAAAGAGCTTTTCGTGTAGTAATCTTGTCTACTAGGGGTTGAATTTAGTTATAGCCGATGCACAGGTTGCTTCTAACATTTCAAGCACCGAGAGGTGAGAGCTCTCGCTTTCGAGAAGACCAGGTTAACCACGTGATGGGTAGAGATGCTCTAAACCTTTTCTGGCTACTAACAACCCTTCCCATCTGCAGAAAAACATTTCTATTTGCTGGAAAAGGGTCTGCCGACTTGCTAAGAAGATGGGAAAACGGGAGAAGAAGCGTTGGCCGGTGAAATGTATCGGGTACCTCACGCGATAAAAAGTGCATATAGCCACTGTACTGCGCCTAATTGAGTCGGCTGCATCTCGGCTATTGGGCCGTCAGAACGTCAGGTCGGCATCGAAGGCTTTCGTTCGCACTGCGGCCTGCGCGAAGGGCAGAATTTAAACAAGTATCGTGGATACCTGGCAACAACTTTCCGTTTACAAATGCATGACTTGGGCTGCAAAAAAGGATATTGCTAGCCTTCGAAATGCATATACTAATCAATGGAGCCTTTGCACCGTTCCACTCTGTAAATGTTGATGATGATGATGATTCGTCGATTACAGACTATGAAATCTATAAACGTGGGGCCTGGAGAAAACCGGTACCGCTAGGCGATGGTGGTTGAAAAACTC
>WFIW01000053.1:0-64523 GCA_009756535.1 Metschnikowia sp. UFMG-CM-y6306 | reverse complement strand
GCTCTGACCGCCTGGCTCTGACCGCCTGGCTCTGACCGCCTGGCTCTGACCGCCTGGCTCTGACCGCCTAGCTCTGACCGCCTAGCTCCTATTTCTGTCCACGCGTTCCCCCAGTCCCGAGACGCCCCCAGCGCGGAGCTTCACCACCTCGCACCTGCACATGGCGGCACGGGTCAAATTTTATTCTCATGCTCATCGCCGCCCACCACACCATGTCTTCTTTACTTCCAATCAGCACATACAACTTGGCGCTCGAGCCCTTTAACCCCCTCCCCGCGTTGGAGGAGGACTTTCCTGTCACCGTGAGATTGACCATGGCTGCGTTGGACCCGGAGGCTGTGGACGATAAGGAGGAGCCCTCCACCTTGAGACTCTTGAAGAAGGCCAGGTTTGTTGATGAGCTGAGCGACGACCTGGACGATGAGGAGGAGGAGGAGGAGGACCAAGAGGAGGAGGACGAATTGGACGAGTTGGCCGAGAAGGAGGTCGAAGATGAAGAGGAGCAGGAGAAGGCCGAGGATGACGACGATGAGGATGACGACGATGAGGAGGGCGAGGATGACGAGGACAGCGAAGACGACCTCGACGACGAGATCGAGGAGTTTGTGGTGTGCACGCTTTCGCCCAAGACGCAGTTTCAGCAGACCCTTGACTTCACCATCTCGCCCGACGAAGAGGTGTACTTTGTGGTGACCGGGTCCTACTCGGTACATCTCTCCGGAAACTACGTGGAGCACCCTGCAGACGACGACGGGGATGAGTACGACTCGGACGACGTGGACGAGGAGTACTACGAGGACGCCGAGGGCGACGACTACAACTTGACGCCTGATGAGGACGAGTTGATGAACATCGACGAGTTGGAGGACTCCTCGGACGTGGAGCGCAAGATCGAGGAGTTGGTGGAGCAGGAGCAGGCGCAAAAGAGCAAGAAGCGCGCCGCCAAGGACGCCGAAGACGCGGCCGACGCCAAGAAGGCCAAGAAGGACAAGTCCAAGAAGGACAAGAAGGACAAGAAGGACGAGAAGAAGGTGCAGTTCACCAAGGACTTGGAACAGGGCCCCACGCCCTCCAAGGAGAAAAAAGACAAGGCCGCCAAGAAGTACACCACGCAGACATTGTTGGGAGGCGTGGTCACAGAGGACCGCAAGGCCGGCACCGGCGCCGCGGCCAAGTCGGGCAATAAGGTCGGCATCAGGTACATCGGCAAGTTGAAGAACGGCAAGGTCTTTGACAAGAACACCTCCGGCAAGCCGTTCGTGTTCAACTTGGGCAAGGGCGAGTGTATCAAGGGCTTCGACTTGGGTGTGGCCGGCATGGCCGTTGGAGGCGAGAGGCGAGTCATCATCCCCGCCAAGATGGGCTATGGCTCGCAGGCCTTGCCGGGTATCCCGGCCCATTCCGACTTGACCTTCGACATCAAGTTGGTTTCTCTCAAGTGATTCGTGGGTGTACGGCTTTGCTAGTCCCTGGCGCTAGTGAGTAATGCCGGTGCTGGATGCAGAAGGAGGGCCTCAAGGATTTCCAAGAGACAATGTGGAAACGTCAAGTCGGGCCGAGTCTGGGCAAGGAACGGCGGCCCGTCAGGACACGACGAGCCTATTGGTTCGCCTTGGTGCACCAGCTTCCTGTATTGATGTGAACCCTGCATTGATATGAACCTCTGCATTTCCGGCCTGATATATTAGTCCCTTAGTGATTGTATTAAAATACGCAAATTAGACATGTTTCAGACTATTCGTATCAGCACCGTACTTCATCAGCATGGGTAGAATAATCAACAGTGACACAGACAGTGAAACAGGCAGTGAAACACACAGTGAAACACACAGTGAAACACACAGTGAAACACACAGTGAAACACACAGTGAAACACACAGTGAAACACACAGTGAAACACACAGTGAAACATACAGTGAAACATACAGTGAAACACACAGTGAAACACACAGTGAAACATCAACGGGAAACATCAACAGGAAACATCAACAGGAACATCAACAGGAACATCAACAGGAACATCAACAGGAACATCAACAGGAACATCAACAGGAACATCAACAGGAAATACCACAATGAAACACCAACAATGAAACATTTCCCAACACAGGCCGCAATGTCATATTTGCAAGCATCGCACCGTCAATGGAATTGAACGCCAGTCAACTTGAAGCATTGCATCAGACGCCCTGCCCCGCCAAATGCAGCGACACAAGACGAGGCAGCCAAATGCTTCGCCCCTCCCCCATTGATACGCCTCCGGATGAAAAGTGCTTCTTATCAGCTTTGCCAAGCAAACGACTCGTGAATCCTGGCGCCGCGAAATACCAAGAAACATCTTCCATGCACCTCGGCTAACCCCAAGTGATAACACATGCCTTCGAAGATATCAGAGCTGGAAAAATTACCGGCACATGATTCATGATCCCCAAGACGAGATATCGAGCGGAGCGCTTCATCCATGGGAAAGTTAATGGGTCAAGGGCCAAAGATTGATGGGCCAACAATTGATGGGTATGGATCTGCATGGGGAAAGTTTCCAGCGACCTTGGATGTTCCAGCGACCTTTAGGTACTCAATGGAGGCAGTGATGTATGATGATATGCTCCAACGGATGGCATGCAGTGATCGGAAGCAAAGATCGGATCCAGTGACGATTCGTCAACACTCGTAGCCACGGCTGGTACACTGGCATAGGCGCCCTGCATTTGATGCAGCCTTGGCAGAGGGTTTAGCTCGCCTCGGTGGAGTCCCTGCACCAGATAAGATCTGCTCGGAGATTGCCATCATCTGTCGAGAGTACTATATATCAGACACTCTCAGACATTCTCAGACACTCTCAGACACTCTCAGACACTCTCAGACATTCTCAGACACTCTCAGACACTCTCAGACATCCACCAACGGCCCAATCAGGCATACACCCAAAACCCCAAAGACCATAGCAAACCTTGAACCCCGCCATCATGTCTGTCATGCTCGCCCGCTTCAAAAACAAATGGACCACCAAGGAGGGTCTCTTGGGAGACTATGACTACTCATACCTCTTTTTGCCCGACATTCCATTTAAAACCAAGGTGCCAAAGACCCAGCCGTTCTTTGGTTTGAATTCCAGCATGCCAGTTGTTTTAGGCTTGGTGTTGGGCTTCCAGCACGCGTTGGCCATGCTTGCTGGCGTGGTGACCCCACCCATGATCATCGCTGGCGCCGCAAACTTGTCCACAGATACCCAGCAGTATTTGGTATCTGCCTCTCTCATCAGCTCCGGGCTTTTGTCTTGCATCCAAATCACTCGCTTCAGAATCTGGGGCACCAAGTACTTCATTGGGACGGGGCTTCTTTCGGTAGTGGGCACTTCGTTCGCCACCATTTCGATAGTAACCAAAGCTTTCCCTATCATGTACAATAACGGCATGTGTCCCACAGTGGACGGTGTTCCGCAGCCTTGTCCCAACGGTTATGGCTATATTATCGGCACCGGCACCTTGTGTGCCTTGATTGAAATACTCTTGTCCTTCTGCCCTCCCAGGTACTTACAGAAAGTGTTTCCGCCTTTGGTCACGGGCCCCGTGGTGCTCTTGATTGGGGTTCACTTGATCGAAACTGGCTTTGAGAATTGGGTGGGCGGCTCCGACTGTGTGGACGAGTTATGTGGGGTCAAGCAGTTGCCTTGGGGCTCGGCGCAATTCGTGGGTTTGGGCTTCTTGGTGTACGTCACCATAGTCTTGTCTGAAAAGTTTGGCTCGCCAATCATGAAGTCCTGTGCAGTCATAGTGGGTTTGCTCGTGGGGTGTGTCGTGGCTGCTGCTTGCGGGTACTTCTCCGATGTGCTGATCAAAGCCGCCCCTGCGGTCACCTTCATTTGGGTCCAAACCTTCAAGTTGAGAGTCTATGCACCCACCATCCTTCCATTCTTGGCTGTCTATATTGTTCTAATGATGGAGGCTATCGGCGACATAACGGCCACGTCGGACGTGTCAAGATTGGAGGTTGAGGGCGAGTTGTATGAGTCCAGAATCCAGGGAGGCATTTTGGCCGACGGCATCAACGGCGTGTTGTCTGGATTGTTCACCATCACGCCCATGTCCGTGTTTGCACAGAACAATGGCGTGATTTCCGTCACCAAGTGTGCCAACCGAACGGTGGGCTTTTGGTGTGCGTTTTTCTTGGTGGTGATGGGCATTTTCTCCAAGTTTGCCGCTGCTCTTGTTTCTATCCCAAAGGCAGTTCTCGGCGGAATGACCTCTTTCTTGTTCACCTCCGTGGTGGTATCCGGATTGAAGATCATTTCCTCCACGGAATTCACGCGGAGAGACCGCTTTGTTTTGACTGCGAGTTTGTTGCCGGGTATGGGTGCCACTTTGGTGCACGGCTGGTTCAGCCACGTCTTCACCTATACTGGAGACAACAAGAGCTTGCAGGGGTTTTTCGATGCCATTGTATTGGTTTTGGAGACCGGATTCGCCGTGACGGGCTTCATTGGTGTGATTCTCAACTTGTTGCTCCCTCCTGTCTCGGACGACGTTGAAGAAATAAACGAGCTCGTTTTGGAAACCATTGGCTCGGCAGACGAACGTGCGTTGGCTGCCTACGCATCCAAGGAGCAGGGCGAGTTCGATCGAACCAAATCTCACGACAAGATCATGAGTCGCGTGGATGAGGTTTCCAGAGGCAGTGCATCTAGTTGAGTGTATCTGGCATAGACCGACAAATGCCCTTGTCAAAATCGATGGACCTCACATATTTCAGACAAATAATAGGAACTTTCAAGCGCGTGTAAACTCTGAAAGTATATCATGGACAAACCTCTTGGCTTGATCAAAACGAAAGCCTACCGAGAGACCATCCCAAGAAAACCAACAATGAGGAATAAATCGAAACATCTGCCTTGCTCTGAAGAAATTGGAAGTTAGGAGACTTGCTGAGCTCCAAGAACGCACTCTGCACCCAGGACTTGAGCAGCTCCATTGAAGTGGCGGCCCAATGCCAAGCGTCCCGTATTCTTGAATACAAGGGCTCCCAATGCTCGGGTTTGGGTGATGCCCTTGCTTGAGCCCCTGTTTTCGCGTCTATCAGAAGCGACAAATTGTTTATTTCGTCAGAGAAATGGGAAAGTTTCGTTGCAACCTCCGCTTCAAATGCAGTCACTAGCCTTTTGCGTTTCCATGGCTCAACAAAGAAAGTGGCCACCGCGAATAACGCAACATTCACGCCCATCAACATCCACGTCCCCCACGTGGAGGCGCCTCGAATCTTATCACTCCACAACTGCTCCTCGTGATATCTGTTGAGAATCGACGAGGTAAGCTGCACCTGGAGAGACTCAAATCGATTCTCAGCCTCGGCGAGTTGCACCTTGCCAGCGTTTTCTTGCTGCTGATTGAGGTGATCGCTTTTGTAGAGCTCCGTGAAACGCTCCACGTCACGCGGAGTCCACTCGTGCTTGCGAGTCAAGAGTTCATTGATCTCCTTTTGCGAGCTGGACCTCCGCTCAATGGCATCCTCGTACTCTTGCTTCTGACGTCGCATTTGGGCTCGCGCCTCCTCCATCTCTAGTTCCACCTGGGACACGGCTTTCTTGTGCTTTTCAATCTGATCATATCCCGTTACCAGGTTGATGGAAGCGGCTACCCGGGGCAAGGCAGCGGTAACTTTGGCAATCTGCGACGCTTTCCAGCGCCGAAGATGAGCTGTGCTTGACTCTGCCAAATTCAAGACTTCGATCAAAAGCAGCGCATGTTTTGTTGGGGAGACATGTTTTGTTGGGGAGATATGTTTTGTTGGGGAGACATGTTTTGTTGGGGAGACATGTTGGGCTGCTGAAATATTTCCTGTTGATGAAACATCCTCTATGGGTGAAACATTGTCTGTTGGTGAAACATGTTCGGGATTAGGCGTGGTTTTCACTCCTTTTGTAGTTGCCTCCATATCTGTGTGCGTGGCTGCCTCAAAATACGCCTTTGTGTTTGCGTCTGCAGCTGCATGTGTAACGGTGGGTGTTTCAGAATTTGCCACCAGATTTCTTATAAAAGCGCCAGCTTCCGCCTCTGGAATGCTTGCACTATTGCTCTTCTTGTACGGGTCATTTGTTTCGCCTTGTGCTTTTGATGGATCCTCATTGTCCTTCCAAAGTTGACGCTTCTTGGGTGCCATGTTCGAGGTTTCAATGATTTGCTGGAGCTTTGCATCATGATACAAATCCAGGTAGAACCTGAGATTGTGCCAGGCTCGGGGAAACAGACGACTGAAGAGTAATCGCCCCATCATTTCCGTTCAGGGGTGAAGAGACTTCAAGGTGCAATGCGTTACGATGTTGGGGTATCGGGAATGTCTTGTGGACTGCTTTTCAAAATGTTTCCAACAAAGAGGCTGCCAAGCACAAATGACTTTTTATTGTTTCTCGAAGTTTGCGGATTCGAAAGTTGGCAATTGCTTGGGACGTGGTTGATTTGGAATGACAGCTGGTTTAGACGATGTATAAGGACTCACGGCGATGATTAACACGGCTCCTCAACTTTTGGGGGCCTTTCGCTTGGTGGATTCTTGTACTCGAAGGCGTGCCCGAAACATGACCGGCTCGGTAGTTTGCAATCTACGCACCTGTGGTTGGGTGCAGGTCCCCCGAAACCTCCAAACATTCGAGAATCTGAAACACCCAAGAGCTATCGTTCTTACGTTACAGCCGAGCGGTGTCAGCTGGGTTACAGGAGCATCTTTTGCTGAAACCATTCGAGTAGTGATGGCTGCAATTGGCGAGGTGCTGGGTATCTGCATGGCTAAGCGACTATCGACGCTGCACCGTTGAGTACCAAAAATTACAAGCATTGCATCTGCTGTCATTAACTACACACCCATTCAAAAGTTTTTGTCAATCAATTGCTTGGATAACTTGAAGTCGTCCGCATCAATGTAATCCAAGACAATGATTCCGCTGCCCTTGTCAAATGAGTCCTGCAACTTGTGCTCGACCATGGCCTTGGAGATTGGTTGGGGCCAGCAATTTGGGTCGAAGAAGTTGGAGCCGGAGGTGAAGTTGACGAACAACTTACCGTCAGACTGTGTGGAATTGTGCTCGTGAGCTTTTTTGGCCAAGTTCTTGACGTACTCGACCTTTTGCGGAATTGCTTCGGCATTTTCAATCTCGCAAAAGTCTTGGACGCAAAAAGAGCCTCTGTCATCTTCAGTACAGTTGTACTTCCAAGAAGCGGCGTCGAAGCCAAACTTGTTGCGCAAATCGTCATTCTTCACGCCAAATCTCCTGAACAAAACAATCTTACCCCGAGCGTCGCCCAAGCGAGGCAAGTTGGTGCCCAAGTACCACTTGTCCTTATTTTTGTCGACGTAGTTGTTCCAGATGACGTTGGCAAACTCATCGTGATCATTGTCCCATTCACCGGTGCCCTCCTGCTTGATGGAAACAATCACGGTCTCGGACTTGTTGGAGTCAACAAAGTCATAGATCTCATCCAACGCGTCTTGGAACTTCTTGGGGAAGGGGATGCGCACCGGGAAGTTGCCGTGGACAACGGTCAAGTCATTGGCATCCTCGCCCGATTTCAAGGGGTATTTGCCAACACGGATATCAAGAAACCTGACACCGTTTTCCAATTGGTCGGTGACGGAGGCTCCCTGACACTGCACGGAGGGCAATGCTGTGTGACAGGCAGCAGAGTTGTGAGTGCCAGGAATGGCGAGGGAGCCAAGCACGGTGTTGTCGTCAAGTTGACCCAACCAATTCTTGTAATTGACCATGACGAGATTTTCAAGTGTGTGCAAAAGAAGTTATTGAAAGACTGCAATGAGGGTTACTGCGGACTTGGGCTGGACCGTTGCTTTGGGCGTCGGGATATTTATACTCTAAAGCCGCGGTGTGCATGCAGGCCAGAGAAAAAAAGTGACGTGCACGGAACGGGATCGACCCTTCATATGCAAGCAAATACCGTTTCCATGCAGTTCCCCATACGTCACCGCAACCATGGAACGCAAGTCTGATTGACCATGCATCACCAAAGAAACAATGCCATACCAAGACTGGCAGCGGTGACGGGAGAAGTTGGAAAATATTGGGAGTCCTTGCAAACGGAAATAATGAAGCTTTCTGGAGATGGGAAGTGGAGATGACTTTCCAGGCAGTCGATGAGCAGTGCAGTGCCTTTGCTAATAACCCCTCCAGACATGGTCATAATCGAGCTTGTCCTTTGTTTCTGGGACCTTCCAATCGATTAGCACAAAAAACAAAGAGCCCAAGGCAAAAAATAGAAAGAAGACGCAGTCGCCAAAGAGTCCTTGCAAAAGAGGAAACAAAAACGCCACGGCGCTATTTGCCAACCAATTGAACATGGTTCCTAGCGACTGGGCAAGCGCAACGGATTCGTGAGACGCCAATTCACAGGTCATGAGAAACGGAAGTTGGCCTAGGCCAATGGAATAGCCGACGATGAAGGAGAAACACCCCGAAACGGCCACATAGTCCCATTCCAAAAGGAGGCCCGCGGAGATGAGTGCAGCAGAAAGAGCCATTGAGGCCACCGAGATGAGCAAAAGCGGCTTGCGGCCCCAGCGGTCAAAAAGCGGCGATACCAAAAGCGATGCAACGACGTTGGTGAGAGCCAAGGCCGAGGTGAGCCAGAGCACGTTGATTTCCGCCGGGAAAATGTTCGAGGCCACAGAGACGCCATAGAAGGTGATGGCATTCATTCCACTAAGCTGTTGAGCCGTCATGATGAGAATCACCGCGATACACTCCTTTCTGTATGGGTGCGACGTGATGTACTCGAGCAACGTGAGATCGCTGGGGTCTACCGAGCCTCTCCTGGGACGCGAGGCCACGGGGCTCAAATCAAGTGAGCCTTTTCTCAATGCACAGGAGCCGCCGAGGAGAGCTGAGGACTCGTCAGAGAGTTCGACAGCGGGGGGCTCTCTCCAGGATAAGCTTCTCCAGTGGTTGATTTCACCCTCGGTGGCGATTTTGTCTGAGCGGAGCTTATGAAGAATGTCCAGGGCGCCCGAAACGTTGCCGCGGGCCAAAACAAGCCATTTGGGCAGCTCCACTGTGGAGAACAAGAGTGCGTACTGCACACATGCAACGGCGCCGCCAAAGACAAAGAGGTTCCGCCACTGATGATCGTTGCTCCAGGGGAAAGCCACTAGCTGTGCCAGGAGAATGCCAATGGGAACGCCGAACTGCACCAAAGACCCCAACAAGCCGCGATGGTTGAACGGGGTCAATTCGTTGATTAAGATCGGCGACACCACCATGCAGGCGCCTGCGGCCAAGCCGGTGAGAAAGCGGCCCCAGATAAGCACGTGTGGCGAGTTGGCGAGGGCCATAGTCACGGAGCCGGCCAAAAACAATGCGGTGGCGCCCATCTGGAGGCGGCGGCGGCCGTGGCGTTCGGTGACGCTTTTGGAAGCCATGACCAGCGACGACACTAGCCCCCCGACGGTGAACGCAGTGTTGATTGAAGCCATTTCCGTGGCACCCATGGCGAGGCACTGCATGCGGCCCCACCGGGCCCACGGCGACTCTTCGTACCGTGGGTACGGGCCGGGGTGGCTAGCCTGGCACGTGAGGATTTGCTGGGGGGCATTGAACACGGAGAGATGATACCCAAACTGGAAGGTGCTGATGCACGCGAGAAGAGTGGCCCAAGCGAGCCTCCAGGTGATGGCGTGGCTCACGTGCTGATGTTGCATGCTGGACGGCAGGCGAGGGTTTGAACAAATGGAGCAAGCAAGCAGGGGCTCAGTCAACACAGGCTCAGTCAACACAGGCTGGGACAGATATAAGACGCACTTGTCAAAGAAGCGTATGAAGGAAGGGAGCGTCTCTGACGAGCACGAGGTTGCAAGTACTTTGAAGTTTTTGGATCCAAGTCTGCCTATGATGGTCCGCCAAATAGGAACTGGCTTTGCAAAGAGGCTAGATGACGTCCGGATTGGGAAGTCGGCTTCAAGTTTATTGAACAAGGGAAATCAAGGAATCAAGTGGAGTCCACAGCGGCGAGAATGACCAAAATTGCTGAGTTTAGAGCCTCGGGGGCCCCGGGTTATAAGGCACATGAGTAGCAAGGCAAGGGCGGCGCGCCGAGTCGTTTTTCAGAACCGGGCGGCCGGTGCTGCATGTGCAGGCCCAGAGAGGGGCTCGATGAGATCAGTCCCGAGATAAGGCGCGCGGATGCCACGTGACGCGATTCGCAAATGGCCGAGCTGCACATCGGCTATCGGAATTCGACCAAGGCTTCCAGATAAAGTCGAGGGTAGCCGATGCTTTTGTGGGAGCAGTGAAATGTGCTGATTCAAGTGTCCAAAGTGTCAGCGAGCCAGTTCCAATGTCCCGGTTGCAATGTCCCGGTTCCATTGTTCAAGTGTCCAGCGGAACCGAGCAAATGTCCCGTGTTCAAGTGTCCAGCGGAAACGAGCAAATGTCCCGTGTTCAAGTGTCCAGCGGAAACGAGCAAATGTCCCGTGTTCAAGTGTCCAGCAGAAACGAGCAAATGTTCCGTGCACAATGGTCCCGGCACATCACAACAGAATACTGCAAATCTGCATGTTGAGATGGGATGCTTGAGTCGTTCCTGGCAAATCATAGCTGTTTCATGGGATTTTGGCAATGTTTGGCAGCTCCGTGTGAAACTGGCCGGTAACCGGGCCTGCATACCGCCTGAAGAGAGGTACCAGAAAAGTGACTTTGCACCGCTTCAGGCGGTTCACAAGTTCGTTACCAGCATATCTTAGTTCATTGCTTGCCACACAGACTCTCCAAGACTGTGGCACTGCTCAGTGTGAAAGAATACCGCCCCTGTGGCATCTTCATTCTGATGTGGTCCATCACCAATTCACCCCAATCACTGAAGGATGGCGTGTGGCAAAGAAGGCCACTGGTGCAAAGAAAGACGTGACCAAGGCAGTCGCTGATTGCTGACGGCGATATTGAAGGGATGTGGTGCAGACGGGTGGGGTACAGACGGGTGTGATTTCCTCCACCTCAGCCCATGGCTTGGCTGCATCCCTGGGCCATTGACAGAAATCCGGACCATTGACAGAAATCCGGATCATTGACAGATATCCGAACCATTGAGGAAAGCGAGCGGGTCGTGGAATTGCTCTCCTGGGCCGTTGAGCCTGGATTTGCAACAGGTGGCGAGCTCCTAGCGGCTCAATGGTCATGGCTCGTTTCCACCCACAATCCCATGGCGAATCTTCGTATGAGGCATATTTCGACGGTTTCAGGAAGGAGCTCGCCTGCTGGGGTGTAATAGGCGGTGCTGGTTTAGGGGGCTTCTCTGCTAATGTGATCTTTCGGGTGGCTAGCAATGGAATTTGTTTGTTTCAAACGGGAATTGCTCGTGCTGTACCACTGTTACCGGCCAGATTCTCAATTGTATCCTTCTAGTCCTTCTAATCCATTCCAAGCACTCTTCTTGTTAGATATTATTCGCATATCTTTTCTTTATACCCGCCTCGCCTACGGGTTGCGCACTGTACCCGTACACCAATTGTCACGTGACTTGCACGTGAGTAAATATATGCAGTACGTGAATCCACTACACCTCCTGCTGTACTCTACTGACCATTCTGTATGATGCTGCTGTCTCTCCTAGCTCATCGTAAGGGTTTACTCACTTACAGTGCTTCCTTCAGTGGTTCAAGAGCTCAAGGTATGAACAGTACTGGCCCAATTCATCAAGAGGACATTACTAGGTCAAGAAGCTCTTCTCGTGCTGGCATAGCGAAGGTGATACTCCGGATTTTGCACTTTTCCTGATGAGACCACGAGACGAGCCAGAACGGGAGACGGTCACAACCTGGAAAAATGTCCACGGTCAGTCTAAAGTGAAAAAGATTTTGACGGGCTCCATGCAGGAATTGTTTGACCAGGGGCACCATGCGTGAATGCCTCTTCCTCAGGTACTTGTCCAGGTAGGTGTATGAATGATGGGTGTTGCATGTAGATGTCGTGTTGTACTGCACATAGTGCCGTCGCACGTGACTTACCCATTATATCCCCGTGATATCCCCGTGACTTCCCCCACGACCCGCCCAAACTCCACTTCAAATTCATCTCACTTTATGTAGACAATCCACAGAGCGGCAGGTGGCGGAGGCCGACCCGGACGACGGAAGTTTATGGTGTACGGGTGTGTGCACTCCTGCATGTGGGCCTTGTTGGTCTGGTCCGTTGCAGCAACTAGGTTTCAAAGTGGTTTCAAGCGTTTCAACTTCATGTGAGGATGTGTACGGTTGCCACGTGGTGGATGGAGGCCGAGTGATCTTGGAAAGCGCCTCACCAAGCTCGGCTCTCCGGGTTCAGAAGCACGCATTAGGTAACTTTTGCCGAGCAGTCGTACCGAGCAAACCTGCCGAGTCTGCCGAGACACAACGGTCAAATGCCAGTGTAACCACCCTGCAGGTGATGAAACTCATTGAGTAGAACTCTAACGACGCCTGCCCTTTGGGGTCGATCCTAGTCCCGTCGCCCTTCAGAACCGGGGGCAGTCACGTGACTCCGGCGCTCGGGGTGTTGGGTCCCCGCATGCAGGCCGGCGGCACTCCGACGGCTGCGGAAAAACCACTAGATGCACGACCGAGCAGCGCAACTGGCCAAGGAATCCTATTAATAGACGGATGCGATGTCTAACCGGGGCAAAAAGTGGCGGGTCCCATGAAACACGGTTGAAATCCCGCCGAAACACCGCATCCTCACCCAGCACGCTGCATGGGGCGGCAAGAACGTCCCGCCGTGACCGTCTGATCCTTTGCGTGCATCTGCGCCCGCCCACTGGCTCCCCTGTTGTCCCGACCTGCAGCCTGACCCGCCGCAACCCTCCGAGACAAGTAACGCTAGTCGTGCGACCCGGTGGCGCAGCCGAGCCCGAACATCCTTCCTTCATGCGAGGACTGCCGGCTGGCCGCGACACCGCAGCAAAGAAAAACACCTCAGTACAGCCAAGCAATTAAAAAAAGGAACGCCAACTCTGCCCTCCGAGCCCCTGATCCCGCCCCCCGCCCCCTCTTTTTCTTGTCTTGTCTAGTTTGCCCACTCTCCGTGCCGTTTGCAAAATCTCCCCGAAGGCTGTCATACTTGAACCCACGAAGCCGCTTAAATCATTGCCAAGCCCTCCCAACACCGAATTCCGTGGTTTTTTGAAGCGCTCTCGATTATCCGCCGCCATTAGCGAACACGATTGAAACAGTGTTTTTGACCGAGGCAAGTGAATCTGAGCTTCAAGTCGAGGTAATTGAAACAAGCCGAGGCGATTGAAACCGGTTTTCGGAGCTGCCTAGTTTGAAACACCCATTGTTTCAGCCGTTTGATCTGAAACGGGGTTTGTGCCGCGTAATTGAGACATTGTGATACATTTCCCAACAGCGTTCCGACAGATAACTCAAGGTAGTGTTTGGAACATCACTTGAAACCTTTCGTGGCGGTTATTTGAAACAAGGCCATTAGGAGCGTTTCACCCACTGTCCTGAAACAGACCAACGGTTTGAAGCAGAAACCAACGGGCCCTGAAACAGCTTTGAACTGGTATTTGAAGCCGTGTTGAGCCCTTGTCTTTCTAACGCTGACCCTCTAGATCGGCATTCCCCCGAATACTTGCCAAGCAATTGCAGCCCGCTCCTAGTGCGCTCCTCATATAGTGGCTCCTAGTGCGCTCCCTTATAGTGGCTCCCAGATCGTGCCACTGTACGCCGTTACAAACACAGCCCAGCTCGATGGTATTGTCATTTTTCCGGAAACGCCGAGAGAAGAAGGCGCCGCCCGTGCCCGAAAAGGATTACGTAAGGGCACCTAATGTGCCCGCCAAGCCAGGCCAGATTCGACAGCCCAATGCCCGGCCTGCACAAGCGCAATCTAACGGCCCAGGGGCAAAGCGTCAATCCGGAAACACCCAACCGGGAAGAAAGTCAAACGTCCAGCTTCTTGAAAAAGGCGTTCTTGGCGAATCTGCACTCAAAAAAAGCGCCTCCAACACCACGCCGCCCACCAATGGCCTCGAGCAGAGGGTTGCGAACCAATTGAGTCCCGAAAAGAAGGTTCCCACGATCTGCATCCCAGACCCCGCCGCCGTCCGTCAAGGGGAGCTTGGCGGAATGGCGGGAGTCGAACACACGCCATCTCCTCTCTCCAGCCTCAGAGACCTGGTCAAAACCGGGTCCCCCAAGGCTGATTCGCTCCAGGCCGGCTCAGCCATGCTGCTTCGAACAGAGGCCACGTCTACCAAGCAGGAGTCCTCGGAAGAAAAAGCCCCGCCCTTGGATGCGGCGGTGATCTCCGGCAAGCGGGCATCGGCGCTGCTCCGGCCGCCCCGCATCAATACTGACCAGCCTGTCACGCTGTCGCCATCGTCGCCGCGAAGTACGCAGCTGTTGACATCGCCGCTCAGCCCCCAGCCGATGTCGAGGCATCCCCCAGCCTCGTACATCCGTCACTCGCGCGTGTTGTCCGGGAGCAGCACGATAGCCGGCGGGCTCAACGAGATGTTCTCGCGGCTGAAGCCGCTCCGGCACCGCCAGAGGGAGATCATCACCGACTTGCCGCACCAGTTGTCGCCCGTGGTCAACTTGTCCAATGCGCAGCGCTTGCGGCAGTACGCGGCAGGCCCGCTCTCTGTGTTGACGGCGGACGGCGCGGCGTGGTTGTCCGCCGACGCCAATTTGACCGGCACCGAGCTTTCCATCTGGGTGCTGGGTGCCAGCAAGCCCCGCTACTTGAACGTCCAAGATTGCACCATTGTGCCGTCCGGCTACCACGTCCCCGGCGACAAGCAGCTCTTCGATCTCGTGATCATGCAGGACTACGACTGCAACCTGACCACCCTACGGTTCCAGGAGGTGGCGGAAATGCATATGTGGCTCTCTGCCTTGCACTTGGCCAAGTTCGAGCAGACGTCGCTCAACGAAGCCTTCACGGCGGTGGTGCTCTCGCTCAAGGGCCCGCAGCTCTCGGACGTGTACACGCTCTTGGCCCACAAGAAGCGGTTTGCCCGCTTTGAGTGGTGCAACTTGCGCTTGCCGCAGGTGTCCAACAAGTGGATCAAGGCCTTCATGGTCATCATCCCGGGCGACCACAAGAAGAACGGCCGCGTGGAGATGTACACGTCGGAAAAGTTCAACAAGAAAAACTTGGTGCTCTATGTGAACAACGTCGACTGCGTGTACAACGTGTACCCCGAAGACTACCACATGATTGACTTCAACCTGATTATGAAGTTGGACGGCGAAGTGTTTGTCAACAAGTCGTTCGAGCACTTGTTTGGAGGCGAGCCCGTGAGCCCTGGCTTCAATGCACCCGACGCCAATGGCAACGGCTCCTCGGTGTCGTCGGTGTCGTCGCCCAAGCGCTTGTCCCGGCCCTCGTCCGTCACGTCGTTGAGCCTGTTTGCGGCGCCGGCGGCCATCACGTCGGCCACCCGTTCGCGGTCCACTTCCGTCAGCTCGGCGCTGTCGTTCTTCGTCAATGCGCCGTCGCCTAACCCTGACACGCCATCGTCGCCCTCCGGCCAAGACAACAAAAAGTCCCATTTCTTCAAGAAACAGGCGGTCAACAACTTCGTCACCACCAGCTACGTCTACCTCATGCCGGACTCGCACCCGGGGGTTTCGGCCATTGAAATCATGCTCCGCAACTTCGTGCACATCATCGATGCCTTCAAGTTGTACGGCCGCCCGGACGCCTTCAGCAGCGACAAGAAGGACCCGCGCTCCTTGCTCTTTGGCTTGCCTTCGTTGCCCCACTACTGTTATTTGGACTCCGAGGACGCGTACGGCGTGGTGGCGGCCAATTTCGACACCGCCCGCCTTCTGGACTGGAGCGAGGCTCAGTGGCGCACGTGCATCAAGGAGTACGTGAGCTGCCTTCAGGAAGATGACGACTACAAGGGCTGCGGCGACATCAGCGAGTTGTTCCGGATGGTGGAGGCGCTGTCGCCGGAAAGCAGCGTGATCAATGGCGACATTTCGCCGTTGCCGGGCCTTTCTCGAATCGCCAGTCCCAAGGGCGACAACTTTGCCTTCATCCGAGGCAGCCCTGACCTCGTGCGTGCAGGCAGGGCCTCCAAGGACTTGCTGAAGTTGCAGAGGTGGCCTAGCGACGACGAGTCGCAGGTGGGGGCGGAGCAGGCCGAGGCGGTGCTGGAGCTCGAGCCCCGGCCGGGCCTCGCGGCCAACGCCCGCGCCGGCGCACGTGACCCGTTTGCCCAGTCACGTGCGCGCCCGCTCCACCCCATTGTGGATCTTCCCACGCCAGGCGAGGATGCGCAGGCTTCGTACTTTGCGCTGGAGAAGCCAATGCCCTTGCGTCTGTAACTTATAGAATCTCGGCCCGTATTGTGTTTGCAAGTTTTTCCTTTGTATGTCTGTTGGCGGCTCTGCATGTCGCTGATGGTCCGGATAAGATCCGGGTGGCTCGGCCGCATGGCCCAGGCATGTCGCGCAGGTGCGCCGAGAGTGGCCCGAACCCACCACGGATGACGACCGTTGTTTGGCAATGCGCTTACACATCGCGCCGTATGATGCCTATTTTGATCATGCCCGATCCGTGCACGCGCGTCCTCGCATGTCAATACCGGTGCGTCTCCTTTGGGTGTTGTTGGCGCGTCGCGCGTTTGCCTTGGCCTCTGGGGACGCTACACGCGAATGTCGCCTGCTTCAGTGCAATTATCGACCCACCGGCCGCCGACCGCGTCCGCAATTGCAGGCTTGTTTGGGTTGGCGGTATGCGTTGCTGTTGAGCCTGTGCAGGTTTTCAGACGTGTCTCAACGATATGCCGTTTTCGTTTCACCCTGTGCCAATCTATGTATCATCTTTGTTTCAGTGCCGTTTCATCCCGCTCGCCTTGCCTTACCTTGCCTCGCCTTGCCCTGCTTTACTATGCTCAATGGGCATTCCGTTTGTGCTGGCTACGGCGCGTTGACCCGCGGTTGCGTGTTTCTTTAAGCCAAGATCATAACACGCGTGCATACGCGCACGCGCCCGCGCGCGTCACGTGTGTCGCGCCCGCGCGCGCAAGCATCACGAAATTTTTGCACCACGCTTGACAACAAACCACCCCCGGAACTCGGATTCACAACACCGTGCCCCCTATAAATACTCGCAACCCCCCCGCCGCTCATCTTCCCATCTCGTTTTTTCCCACTTGCATCCACATTTACCCCGTTCTTTAGACTCCCTACATCATGTCAATTCAGCAGACCCCTACTCATGGATTGACCGGCAAGATTTCCACGCTTGACATGACGAACATGGCCGGAAGCTCCTTGACCGACAAGTTAGCCGCAGAGGCCGCCGCCAAAGACGCTGAGCTCGGCAAGGACTCTGTTCTCGGCAAGATCCAGGACTCTACCAGCGACAAGCCTGCCAAGGAACCTGTTCCAAAAGACATTGTTAGACCCGCCCACATTAAGGAGGGTGGAGCCATTGAAACCGCAAAGGTGGAGGCCGAGATCAAGGCCGCCATGCAAGAGCACCAACAATTCTTATCAATGCTCACGGAGGAGCGTGCTCGGTTGAAGGAGTTGGAGAAGGAAGAGCCCTTGTTGGTTGAGAACAAGCGCCGGTTTGTGTTGTTCCCAATCAAGTACCACGAGGTGTGGCAGATGTACAAGAAGGCTGAGGCTTCGTTCTGGACCGCGGAGGAAATCGACTTGTCCAAGGACATCAACGATTGGAACAACCGCATGAACGATAACGAGCGTTTCTTCATCTCGCGGGTGTTGGCCTTCTTTGCCGCATCCGACGGCATTGTCAACGAGAACTTGGTGGAAAACTTCTCGCTGGAGGTCCAGATCCCCGAAGCCAAGTGCTTCTACGGGTTCCAGATCATGATGGAAAACATCCACTCCGAAACCTACTCGCTATTGATCGACCTGTACATCAAGGACCCCAAGGAGTCGGACTTTTTGTTCAACGCCATTGAAAACATCCCTTGCATCAAGAAAAAGGCTGACTGGGCCTTGCGCTGGATCAGCGACAAAGAGGCGCTCTTTGGCGAGAGGTTGGTTGCCTTTGCCGCCGTGGAGGGCGTCTTTTTCTCAGGCTCCTTTGCCTCCATCTTCTGGTTGAAGAAGCGTGGCTTGATGCCTGGCCTCACCTTCTCCAATGAGTTGATCTGCAGAGACGAGGGCTTGCACACCGACTTTGCTTGTTTGTTGTTCTCTCACTTGAAAAACAGACCAACCCCCGCCGTGGTGGAGCGCATTGTCACCGAGGCTGTGTCCATTGAGAAAGAGTACTTCACCGACTCGTTACCCGTGAGTTTGTTAGGCATGAACAGCAAGTTGATGTGCCAGTACGTGGAGTTTTGTGCTGACCGCTTGCTCGTGGCTCTTGGCAACAAGAAGGTGTACAATGCCACCAACCCATTCGACTTCATGGAGAACATTTCGTTGGCCGGTAAGACCAACTTTTTCGAGAAGCGGGTCTCGGACTACCAGAAAGCCGGAGTCATGGCCAACCACAACGATTCCAAGACCGCCAGCAATGCCTTCTCGTTCGACGAGGACTTTTAGGCTCCCAAGTTGGGCTGGCTGTAGGCTCTGCTGGCTTGGGCTGCCGCCGGCCCGAAGTGTATATACACGATAGATCCCTGGTACATAATAATTGATCGATACTGAAGTTCGTTTCTCTCTGTCACGCCTTGTCAAGCCAATGAAGCCGGCAACAGGCACCCCCAACCTGTCTCCACGTGACCTGCGCACGTGACGGGGGTCTCACGTGCAGCCTGCCCCCCCTCATCTCTTCTCATCACCATGGCCAAAGGCAAGAATAAACCTAATGATGACAGACCCGCCAAAGGCAAGACTTCCAACGGCCACAAGTCTAAGCAGCACCACGTGCGCAAAGGCCGCCAAGAATTAGGCCTGCAGGCCGTCTCCGGCGATTCCAAGTTCCCCGTCAAGCTCGCCATGTGGGATTTCGATCACTGCGATCCCAAGCGGTGCCTGGGCAAGAAGCTCGAGCGATTGGGGTATATTCGCAATCTCCGCGTGGGCCAGAAATTCCAGGGCATCGTCATCTCGCCCAATGGAAAGTCGGTGGTTTGTCCCGAAGATCATGACATTGTCATGATGTATGGCGCCGCCGTGGTAGAGTGCCTGTGGGCTCGGCTCGATGAAATCCCGTTCGGAAAGATCGGTGGCAAAAACGAACGGCTCTTACCGTATTTGGTGGCGGCCAACACTGTCAACTATGGGCGGCCCTGGAAGCTTAACTGTGTGGAGGCCATCGCGGCATGCCTTGCCATCGTGGGCGAGCTAGAGCTTGCGGCCGAGCTCTTGAGTAACTTCTCGTGGGGTTTGACCTTCTTGGAAATCAACAAGGAATTGCTTGCACTCTATGCGGGCTGCACTGATTCGGCGTCCATAACTCAGGTTCAAGACGAGTGGATGGCCAAGCTCGAGGCCGAGTCGCGGGAGCGCAAGGCACAGGGCCATGCCGAGGACTTGTGGATGCTAGGCAATGTCAACCGGATGCATCTGGATGCGGAGAGTGATAACGACAATGGCCATGATGATCCCTCGAGCGACGACGCCTCCTGCGTGAAGTACGACAACTTGGGTAATATCATAGCGAACAGTCCTGAAGATGTGGCTGACCAATTGGGTGACTTGGTGCTTGAACAATACGTCCTAGACTCGGACTCGGACTCGGGCTCGGGCAAGTCTGTGCCAGAGTAGACCAGGGCAGGTTTCTCTTTCATTGGCTGATGACGGTCAGATCTTGTGTAAAATCAAAATTTCCAGAGAAGGTGGTCATTCTTCGCTCTCTGCATTCCATTCTTGATTCATATCCTGTAGTGGTTTCGTTTGGCCCTCTGTTTCTTTCTTTGAATCGCCTTTTTAGACTTTCATCCATGTGTTTGCATTCTTCCCTATCTTCATGTTGAGCACTTCCATGCCTTCATTTTGATCGTCTTTGCCTTCTTCTTCGCTTCTTTTAATGATCATTGTTTGCAGCCTTTCCGCTGAATCACTGTCTGCATCGCATCAATGCTCGTCCAAATTCCCGTAACTGAATTTATATTATACATCGCACCTGGGCTCAAATTGTTGGTAGGTATGCACTCATAGGCAGCCTGTTTCATTGGTTCGGTATTGTTGTAGTGGGGCAGGTGGAATGTCACAAGATCATGGCTCAGGAGGGGCCCGTATTCTCGTTAGCAGCTCACCTACTTCATCCGAGGTTTCTCCGAGAGTCCGTGGCTGGCTTATTTTTTGGATCACTTAATGCACAAAGCCATCGGGTGTTCATCAGGGTTTTCAATTGTTTCTTCAAGGCCTTCGTGGCTTCAATTCTTTCAATATTGTATGAGCCAGAGCTAAACCACCTGGGGAAGCCCTCAAAAGGGCCGGCATAAGGTCTGATTCGGGACATCTCTCTGTTAGAGAATACTGGAGCTCAGCAGTGCCAGCATGTGAAGGTAGAAAATCTCAACCAGAAAACGGAACGGGAGCGAACGCCCCTTTTTATATTTATTGTTGTGTCTGTGGCTGCAGATATGAAACGGCCGCATTTCTGCAACACACATATAAAAGACCATCGCCCCAACAAGATTTTGCGCATTTCTTTTTTGTGAGCTTGTCAGTATGATTTGTGGCCTTCAATTCCTTCATAGATACCCTCGAAAGTTTTTTTGACTCCTCCAATGCTTGATCGGTTTTGGCTCCCAGGGTCTCCCAGTTTGCATTCTTTAACTATGAATTGGTGAAGAGCCTGAAAATTGTGTACAGCAGGCCAATTTGCATCCGGGTTCAATCTCCGCTCAATGTCTGGGGCTCGAAATGAATCTCCAATGCTGTCCCTAACTGTTTTGAACGGCAGCATTTATTGCTTTCATTTTTGGGTAGCCTCTCTTACTCGGAGTAAATGTTGTTTCAATTGTCAGCGCCGTTCAAACGGCAAAAACCCTCACGGGTTCAGACCATCGAAAGTTTTTGCACACCTGACAATATTTGGGAACGCAAGTGATGGCGTAAAAAGCGATATTATGAACATCAGTGGCACTGAATCGCCGAAAAGGTTCCGGTACGCCTGCCTTTCCGAGCACTATCAGGTCTCTGACCGAGTACTTTCTGAACAGACATACTGCCAGCAGCACTCAATCTGTACCAAATTTGTTTGAGCGGTTGATCACCTGAAATAATGGTGGGTATTCCATATTGGTGAATCTCAAACATTGCTTCATGGAATTTGGTTCTAATTCTGATCACGGTATACACCATGGGCGTTGCGCTGATGTTGACTCTATTTGCGAAGCTGATTAGAAATGGGTTGGTTTCATGGATGGTAGAGTACATTTATACATTCATGTAACTTACATGCATGTTAGACCATCGTAGAGTGCCCCCTGATGTGGAGCTCAGTAGTGTAGTATACCAGTGGTCCCCATTTCTCAAAGTCTTGTACTAGATGCTGTTTCGATAACAGAAGGATAATTATTTGTGATCACTTCCAGAACAGTCTGCGTAAATCGTTGCGGTGGATTTGATATGTGGCCTTTTTTTTCATGAGAGATATTCTCTATCAAGGCTTATTGCATTCCAACCTTCGAGCAGTCAGTCCAGGGCAAATCAGTTGCATGCGGAGTGTATTAGGAGGGCTTCACAAGGCTCAAGTCTTTATCTTTCTAATCGGGGCCTGCAATTCGGATTCAAGCTTCGAGATTCAACTTTGGCTCAAGTCTCCTGATCAATTTCAAGGGATGTCCCCCTGAAGCCGTGTGGTAAGTGCAAAGAAGCACCATCAAGGGGCGAAACGGCTCGCTTTATAGCTCCCGCGCTCGTGGCTGCAAAACGAGGCAGGGGCACGCGCGCCTGCAACAACTCACATGACCGCCTGCGGCCAGCAGAGCACGTGAGCGGGTACGGGCACAACGCACGTGACCACGCGCTACAAACCAGCCACCACTTCTTCCCCTTGCCTCACTAGGTGAAACAGCTATGACATGTGCGCGTACCATCTCCCCGCCCTCCGGAACCCCCTTCTTAATGTGCTCTTCAACAATCCGCTGCTAGCGTCCATGGCTGCGCTTGTCCAAGATGTCCAGCTCCACTCCGACATCACTGTGTTGGTGCCGCCAGCAGAGGCGCTCTCCGACGACGGCATCACGGAGGACTTTATCCGGTCGCATATTATCCGAAACTCGCTGGGGCTGTCGCTGGCGTCGGCGGCTCGCAAGAGCAATCCGTACGTCTATACCACCTTGAGTGGCAAACAGCTTTTGGTCAAGAACGGCCACGTGTTCTCGGGGAAGGGGTTTCGAGACTCCCGGAAGGTACAGATCTTGGCATTCGACGGCATAGCCGCGTGGGCAGACTACTTGCCCCGGGGCCTGATTTATGGCTGCATTTACATATCGGGCCCACTCTGTGGCGAAGCCGCCGAAGTTTTCAAGGCGCCACTCTTTTTGGCCACCCATGTGGCCTCGGACTCGATTCGCGGCTCCGGGCCCGGCTCCAGCTCTTCTTCCCTGGCCGAACCAGCCAATCCGGCCTCGCTGGAATCCTCCACTGGGGGTAGGTCCTCTGCCCCCCTGACGCCGCCGGAACCGACGTTTTCCGAGCTCCTCCAGAACTTCCCTGCGCTCTCGCGGACCATGGCCCCAGCCTTTTACACGCTCTTCCATCATAACAATCGCACCTTCCAGAACCTCCGCAGCCGCAAAAGCCTCCCGCTTGCCCAGCTCAAGAAGCTATTTGCAGCCATGGTCGCCGAGGCGTTCCGCATTGTGCAGGATGCGGTCAACTCAGACTCCATCGACGGCGACCGCACCCACAATCTCTTGAAGTCGGTGTCAATGAAGAACCCCTCCCTCGACATGAACCGCTTGATCCACGAGTTTGTGGAGTTCAACATCTACGACCGCTTATGGTCGCTGCTTGTTTTTCAATTCGCAAACCCGTGCCCTGCCCCGGCTTCTGCTTCTGCATCCACCAATCTTGTGCCTGAGTCTGCCGAAACTGCAGCCGGACAAAATTCTGGATTGGAGAAAGTGCCCCGTGTCATCCTTACGCCGCAGCTCTACCATGATCTCCTGTGCCTCTCGCTCAACCAGTTGGACATTCCCGTGGACGAGCCCTGGGACCTCAATGTTCTTTACAGGCGGATTGAAAAAGCCATTCAGGTGTTCTCGGAGCTACTGGGATCTCGAATCACTAACCAGAGGGAAAAATTCGATATTTTGACCCGAACCGTGCAGGTTTTGACCAAGTCGGGCTCGCTGGACGGCCTGAACCTCATTGTGGATGCAGACACCCTTATCGGGCTCTTGATAATGGTAATTGTGCATTCCAAGGTGCCTAATTTGGAATGCCATCTTTACTACATCCAGAACTTCGGGCTTGGTTCCGCTTCCGGCCTCCACGCGGCCGCCGAGCCGGGATACTTGACCTACATTCTCCTGAACTTCAACGCGGTGGTTTATCATCTCCAGGGCCCAATAACGAAAGAGGTCAATGCATCTTCAGAAAACTACTCCTTCTGGGCGGCCATTCGAAATGCCGACCATGCGCGGGTGGAGCAGATTCTTCTGCAAATTGACCAACCCCACCAAAGCCTTCCCCGGAGCCACTTCCTTACCAGCAAAAACATTCACGGCGAAAGCTTCTGGTTTATCGCTATTCGGGCCAATGATGCTGCGATTTTCGAGCTTCTCTTGGAAAAGACTCTGTCCGCCATATGCATAGAGGATCTCGTCTTCGATACAAACACCAGCACCAGTCAAAACCTCTTGATGGTGGCCCTTCAGCACGAAAACCCTAGCATCATCCACGCCCTCATGGATGTCCTCGAGTCGAACTTGTCAGATGCGGAGCTCAGTGCCTATGTCAATTTCCCAGACCATCGAGGCCGCACAGTGGGCCACTACTTATCGCATGACCTAGCGGCATTGCAGCGTTTTGGCCGGCTAGTCGACTGGAGCCACAAGGACCACAATTCGCAGACCCCTCTCTTTAGCTTCTGTCGGGCATATGATCATCCATCATACACGCAGCTCATTGCTGAAGGGTTTCGTCTTTGCAACGTTGCTTACAACGTTCACACCGACCGCAGCGGCAATACTCTTTTACACGCCATGTCTCGGGGTATACCGCAGTCGGGGCTCTTGGAAGGCCAGTCGGGGCTCTTGGGAGGGTCGGGTGGCGTTGCCACGGGCGGCAATTTTTGCGCTGCCGTGGACGTGAATGAGCACAACGCCCGGGGTCTATCGCCAGCTTCGCTCTCCATGCGCTACAATCGGTTAGAAAACTTGCAGGTGCTACTCTCGGCGAAAAGCTTCATATTCGGCTTGGAGGACCCCAAGACCTTCCACAATCTCCTGGACAGCTACAGTTACTCGGCGGCAAAGAAGTACCGGGCCGGGGCGTGCGAGCCCGAGTTCCGCCAAATCGAACTGTTGGTCATTTCGGGGTTTTTTGACTGCTACTTCCCGCAGAAGTCCAACTTTATGTTCGGGGTGATCAGCGGCAAGTACGACGTGGGCCAACGGGACTGGCTAATACATTCTGTGTGCCGGACACACGGTCTCAGCATGCATCTTCCTCTTGAGTCGCTCAAAAAGATCATCCAGTTGTTCCGCATGTCAAACAGCCCCCAATTCATGCCTTTGGAGAAGTTCTGGGCCAACTTCCCCGAATCGAAATCTAATGACCCCATCAACGCCAAGTATAAGCTCAACAGGCTTATTGACCACGTCAACTTGTTTTTCCTGTCGCTAGCTTTCACTGACGCCAGTACCCAGGCGTGTTTGCGAGAGATTGTTCAAAGAAGCAAAGACGAGCTGGTTTTCGAAATGACCAAGGCTTCAGCCAAGGCGAAGCCGCTGCCGGCTCACTTGGATGTGCAAAAGGTGCAGGAGATGACCTACTTTGTGGAGTTCTCCAAAAACAACCTCGTGCGGTCCCGCCACGTGACACGCCGGTTGAGCAACTTGGCTTCTTGTGGAGGAATCAAGCACGACGACTTGCGCGGGGCTCAGGATGTGGTGCTACGGGCGCTAGGCACGCGCTTGTGCTCGGCGCCCGGGATATCCCCATGGAGCACGTTCCATAGCTTCTTGGCGTGGCTCGAGGCCTGTACAGAGCAGCTCATTCTGCAGTGTGACCTTCTCTTTGGCAAGATTCATCTTTGGGAGTCGTTGTACCGAAAAATCACGGAAATGAACAAAGAATTGGCGGAGTTGGAAGCGGTCGTTCTCAAGCGGCTGGCCACGGCCGAACGGGCGCTTCACAACAGAGGCACCTTCGCCGTGGAGGACATTCCTGCAGACGAGCACTTCAAAGAAGAGTCCGACTTCACGCTGATTTTTGGCTTGGGCGACCTGAAGAAACTGAAGTACAAACGGCTCGTGTCGTTGAAGGCCGAAAGTGTGACCAAGATCTCCGACCTCAGCGCCAACTTGCGTGGGACCCACGAGACCATTGCAGCTGAGATCTCGCTGTTCCTTCTGTACCGGCTGAACATGTTGGCGTTCGGACTTAAGCGATTCACCAAGGCCTCGGTGCTCTCCCTCCGGCATACGACCGTCCAGCTTGAAAAGTGCTTGGAGGGCGTGAGGATTGCAAGGCTGCAGGAAGCGGGCGGTGCATGTCCGAGGACTGCCCAGTCGAGCAGCTAATTAGTGATGTCACAAGAGCACCGGGTTCCAGAGTGCAGATGCCAAAGCAGGGCTGATTGTGGAAGTTTCTGGAACATCCGTGCACCCGTGACACCCGTGCACCCACCGCGCCGCCCCAGCACAAGACGTCCGGCCTCGCGCCCTCCTCCTCATCAGTAACCAAGATGGCAGCATCTCACCAAGACTTAGCCACATCGATCATCAAGTTTCTTCAGGCTAGTGTCGCTGACAAGACAGTGAGCGAAGACTTTTCTGAGTCTATTGACGTGGCTATTGACTGTATTGCGGATGCTTTTGAAGTCAACAAGGCCGATGCCGAGGGGGTGGACCAAAAGCTCGGCGGGTCTTTGTTGCAGCTCGTGAACGGCTCTTCCGGAAACGGTTCCAAGGGAACCACCGGTGCCAAAGCTTCCGTGCCACCCACTGCCAATGTCTCTGCCGAGACAAAGGCCCAAGCAGACGCCTTGAAGGCCGAGGGCAACAAGGCCATGGCCGGCAAGGATTTCACGCTTGCCATTGACAAGTATACACAGGCTATTGATTTGGATGGAAGCAACGTGGTGTACTTGTCCAACCGAGCAGCTGCGTACTCGTCAGCCTCTCAGCACGCCCAGGCCGTGGCGGACGCCAAGCGGGCGCTTGAGTTGGACCCCAACTTCGCCAAGGCCTACTCTCGCTTAGGCTTGGCGCAGTACGCTTTGGGCAATGCCAAGGACGCCATGGATGCCTACAAGAAGGGTATGGAGGTTGAGGGGGCCAACCCCACGGAGGCCATGAAGAGGGGCTATGAGACCGCCAAGAAGCGCGTGGAGGAGGAGTTGGAGAGCTCCATTGCTTCCAGGGAGCCCGAATCCAGCGCAGGCAGCTCTAGTGGAGCCGGGGCCGCTGGATCCGGTTCAGGTGCAGGCAACGCGCCCGACTTGTCGTCGATGTTTGGCGGCGGCGGAATGCCCGACTTGTCGTCGATGTTCGGTGGCGGCGGCATGCCGGACTTGTCTGCCATGATGAATAACCCGCAAGTGATGCAAGCAGCCCAGAGCATGATGCAGAATCCAGAGGCCATGCAGGGCTTAATGAACAATCCCATGGTGCGCCAAATGGCCAACAGCTTGGGCGGAGAAGGTGGGCTTGACAATCTTCAGAATATGGCGCGCCAGTTCATGGGCAATCAGGGCCAGGGCCAGAACCAGAACCAGAACAATGAGAGTTGAACTATGATCAGGTTAATTTAGATGGATTCGATGGAGAAGAACACCTCAGCAGAACCAAGACGGAATACACGGTAAGAAAAACCCCGGCCGAATGAAGGTCGGAGTGTAGGGCATAATAAAATGCAGGAGCAGAATTCCAGGCAGAAAGAGAAGGCAGAAAAGAGAAGGCAAGATGGAATCCATCCCAAATGAGGGGGCGGGGAGAGGGAGATTGACGGCGGTTGTGACTTCAATAGCTCTTGTGACCTATATCTAGGTTCTTGGCTTTTCTGTGTTTCACCGCACTTGAGTGGTCCGTCCAAAGGGCGGAAGATCTGTTTCTCCTTTGTTTCACTTCGCCGGGGATCTGTGGGTGAAAAAGCGGCGGTATTTCAGACGGGCCGCCCCAAGGCCTGAAGTTTATCGTGTTACGACGTATCCCGCCCCAGATTCCCATTGCCTTTCTCGGTCTTTGCCTTTCTCGGCCTTTACCCGTTTTTCCATGTTTGCCTCGGTGATACAGAAATTATCAACAACATATCGCTTGGACCGTGGAACATCCGGACTTCAAGAAGCAACGGAGAATTAATCATGGGCTCTCACCGTCGGATTCGTTTCATCCAAGTCGGTGGAGGGTTCGGCGTGTTTTCCGGCTTCCAAAGTGCCAGCCGGAAGTAATCCAAATGGGGCAGGATCGGGCACCTTTTTATGTCCGCGTGAACAGACCACCGCATTCCTTGTTATTGGACTGAGCTGTCTTTGTCCAGGATCCCTGCGGTGTTGCCTAGGCTGTGGTCTGAAAAGGAAAGAGGCATTGCTGAAAGTGTTCACAGGCCTTTGAAACATCACTTTGCACCTTCCACAACATGAGGCGCTCCCTATTCGGGCAACGCTGTTCCATGCGACCCCTGCGTGGACTCTATCAGCACTCTGGTTGGTTCCATGGCGTCGGTTCGTGCTACTCATCCATCACGAGGTTGTGCTTTCCCTTTTGGCAGCGCTATTAATACGGCTCATTTTTGGTGCATCGCTTCGGTTCGGTGGTCAGCCCCATCAGCTGATATCGAATCCTGGGCCTCATTCCATTATAATTCCTCGTGGCATCGCTCCCTTCAGTTGCCCTGGACACTCTGGGACATGCTGTCCGCCCGGCCGTGGAGCCTCTGGGGTCTGGCTCTGGCTTCTGGCTTTCCTGCACACCTAAAGAGGGTTTGGTGCGCGAAAGGTGAGTCCTCCCGAAATCAATATTCAAGAACTCCTCAATGAAGGTAATAAATATGATCTAAAATGGCGCCGGCCAATGAAAACAATCGTGTAAAACTAAGCAAAGTTACTAAAGACTGCAACAGTTGCTCACCATGCATGTGGCAAGCTTCTTGCAGGCATATGTTTCATGTTCCTGCAGGACCGCATGCGCCCAGGGTATATAAGAGAGGCGATCCTCCTCTTTTTCGTTTTTTCTGGGTCCAATGCTTACGGTGAAAAGTTGGGGATTTCAGGCGTGAGTCAATCTTTCAAAGTAATATTCTAGAGTTGGACATTTTAGACTCCGCAGTGGTGCTGACTCTAACACCATTGCTCCATTGTCTGGCAGAGGCTGCAAATATAGTGGCTGCCCACTCATACACGATGAGTCAGTGAAACTAAGGGTGCATTGGGCAAATTGCGGGGCACAGGTGCAAGTTTTGGCAAGTATGTTTTGGAGAAGATGGGCAAGTAACCCTATTACGAGCGATTCATGGAAAAGGAGTCGAATTAAGGGTATGGATGCTGATCCGGAACCAAATGCGGTAAGATGTCGAAAGGTGTGAAGGCTCTAGATGCCACCCTACTGGGATTGTCCTTTTGCCACTTTGAATTAAGGAAGATTTGTATTCCAATGAAGCCACCCGGTGTTGGAGAGCCTAGTGATGGGCAACTCGCCGGGTTCGGAGACAGCTTTGACGACCCTGCATCTAGTGCTCATGCAGTGCTCCATCTAGTTGAATGTTCCAATCCAGCAAGATTCATTTAGCTGTCAACTACATGTGAACATCTCATGTAAATGGGCAATGGGAACCCGTCATTCCCGGCAATCATATCGATATGCTACCTCATAAAAGGCATTTCACTTTTTAGGTCTAGGTTCGGAACTTTAGAGGTTTGGACTACAGTAATGTCAGTGGTTGATTATATGGGTCTAATCGATAATCGGCTTTTAAGGAGGGTACCTCAATTCCTACAGAAGGCTACAGAACTACAGAACTACAGAACTCAGAACTACAGAACTCAGAACTACAGAACTACAGAACTACAGAACTACAGAACTACTGGCCAACCCGAACGAGCGGCTTCTGACGGTCAATGACTGGCAACCCTTTACAGACCGAAAGTCGGTTGGTTTTGGCCGACACGCTATTGCGTTATCCGAGGAACCACGACGTCCACGAGGTGACGCCTCCCTGTGGGAAGCCGACGCACCGCCTACCGCCAATCTCCATGGGTAGACTGCCCTTTTGGCCCGACACTTTACCATCATGTGATGATTCACCGCTTAATCCATGTCACGATGGTTAAAGTGCATTCCCGCCCGACGCCGCGTATACTGACACAGCTGGTGCAAGCATACCGTGATAGTGGGCAGCTTCACGGACGTTTCGGTGACCTCACAATTATTCCATGAGTCATGAGTCCAAACTGTGTATGCCTTGCGTAGGTGACATGGAGTCGGCATGTGGCGGATGCAGGAAGGCCCCAAGGGTTCCTCTCTAGCTGAAAGTCTTAGTCTAGTATAGGCAGATGCATGAGCTATGACAAGACGGACGGAGTATGCATTGACGTCGTCTCACCAATGTCCAGAGGCACCAGCCATCTAGGGTTCATGCAGACAGCAGTGGAGAGTTATATACACTCCCATCTGGTATCAAGTTGGCCCGGCAAATTCCTTAGTTGGAGCTTCGGTCGTCGTTATTTATCTCGATGCTCTCTACAGCGGTCCCGGCCGCTATTTATATTCAATGGAGAGCTACGCCATGGACCGCTCCGTCCGTCTATCTGCACCGGCTGTTGCAACACTGTTTCATGTGTTCATGTGTTCATGTTCTCTGAAGAATGCTTGGCATCGAGATCTTCTGCATCCTATATTATCGTGTATTGTTGCATTATTGTATTGTATTTTATCGTGTATTGTTGTTAGACTCCCCATGGGTAGTGTGCTACCCATAGGCGCTCAATTGTCCTGCGATGTGCGGCTAGACGCGGTATGACGTCGGACCTTGCCTCCAGGCTCGGTCCGAAACGTTCTGGTTCCCTTCCTCCGAGTTCTAGACCGAGAAGCCCTTATCTCGAGGAGGCTTATCCGGACGACTACTCGGCACGACTAGCCCGATTAAGGCTCTATCGCCCGAATACGGAGACGCAAGTCGTGGCCGACATTTCTATGTACCTCGGGTGATTCCCTTTTGGTGTACGGATCATCAAGTACATCTCTTTTAAGTCCTCACGCCTTACTCGAACCTGACAGTTGTATTGTTGTATTCAGTGGCTCGCCTCACCATGTTCCTGTGTACAGGTCTCCTTCCGTCCGACAAGTAACTAGACACGGCCTGCACCCAGGACCCGATTCGGGGGTGGAACGGTCGCTTGGACGTTGGGAAAGAGCACCTTAGGTGGGTGTTGGCACGGGGTTTCAGTTGGGGCCTTTTTCGATTTTTTGGCGGTGGATGTATTTCCCCATAATCCGGTGCACGTGGGAATATGTGTGGAAATGCGCGGCGGGAGCTGGGTGACCAGGAACCGCACCCACGAGCTCGGGTTTCTGAGAGGGAGCTTGAAAGAGGGAACTTGCCTGAGAGAAGGAGCTTGCCTAAAAGAGAAGCCTAAAAGAGAAGCCTAAAAGAGAAGCCTAAAAGAGAAGCCTAAAAGAGAGGAGCTTGCCTGGTGGTCTGTAAGTGGCGTGCCAAGAGTGTCGATTCATGCCGACGATTCAGGCCGACCATTAGAATGGAATCATCAGGTCCTAATCCTCAATTATTGAATGGTAACATCAAGTCTACTATGTGATGGTTACAGGGCATGCAGTTGCAATGATATTTATATTTGTAATGCCTGTGTTAATAGGTGCTTTATGTTAGGCTCCCCATGGGTAGTGTACTACCCATAGACACTCAAAGTGCGATGCACGGCTAGACGTGGTGACGTCGGACCTCGCCTCCATGCTCGGTCCAGACCCCTATGGTCCCCTTCTCCCGAGATCTAGACTGATAAGCCCTCATCTCAATAAGGCTTATCCGGTCAGCCACTCGGCACGACTCGCCCGATAAAGGCCTTATCTCCCGATAACGGCCCGAATACGTGGCGCAGTCGTTGCCGGCTTTCTATATAACTCGGATGTGTCCCCTTTGTTTCACGGATCATCAACAATATACTTCCTTCTCTTAGTCTTCTATCGAACCTGACACTTTAGGTAAATAAATATTTATCGTGTAAACGTATGTAAGATAAATGAATAAATTATAAAAGGGCTGAATGAATAAATTATAAAAAGGCTGAATGAATAAAATAAGTAATAAATATAAAATATAATACTTTAGGTTAAAAAAGATTCAGCTAATGGTGGACATAGAAATAATAATTAACCTATTGGAGATTCAGATGAATCTCTATAAAAAATATTAACGCTATTATTTAGCAGGCTAATAAAATGAGATGGATCTATTTGAGTAGAAGAAATTAATGGATTTAAATCGGCTCCAATTATAGATATTCTTTTGAAAAAGATTAATCTTAACTTCATTATTTATTTCCCGTCCTCCTTTGGAGGGCGGGTATATATATATAGATATAACTTAAAGCTTATATGAGACATCGATTCAGGCCGATTGTGCACGTAGTGTATGGGCTTGACCGAGAACACTTTTGGCAAGTGCCTGGAAAGAATGTACTTGTCTTTATGGGAAAGTATGCCCAGATCAGTTACTTCTACAACCATCGTCTGCAGAGGCATTGGCATCACGGAACACGGCGCTTCATGTTTCACTGGCGGCCACGATGTCTTTTTGGGCTTGTATCAAAGACTCATCAATAGATTCTGATGTTAACTAACAGGCTCTCTTCATCTTGTGGCTTAGAGAGGGCTCTCTCCATCTTGTGGCTTAGAGAGGGCTCTCTTCATCTTGTGGCTTAGAGAGGGCTCTCTTCATCTTGTGGCTTAGAGAGGGCTCTCTTCATCTTGTGGCTTAGAGAGGGCTCTCTCCATCTTGTGGCTTAGAGAGGTAGGCAAGAGCCAAGAGAAGAATCGAGATGCTCAATTGTTTTGGCACCTGTATATGAGGTGGAACTGGCTGTACTGCAGGGGCTGAAGAGGATGCCTCTGGAGAACCAGGGCCTGATCCGTTGCCATTAAACCAATCCATTGCGATCCGTGGGTAGTGGTCAATCTGTAATCAGCACGAGAGCCTAAGAATGGCATCGGCTATTGCAGTCAAACGAGAACTAACACAAATGGATGTGACAACTGCTCTTGAATGGGGTGATTCATGAAGAAATCTACATGAAACAGCCGCAGGGCTATGTTAGGAAAAGAAGACTTGGTTCTTGGACTAAGAAAGTCATTGTATGGGTTGAAGCAAGCACCGTGGCATAAAGTGCTTATGAAGTAATCATGAACTTCAAGTTTGAACAATGTGTTGCAGAGCAATGTGCTTACCACAAGGGCTGGGGTGGAGCGGTCGATTCGGGGCATGGAACAACAGTGGTTCCCGAAATCACCGTGGTCCACCTCTGGGTAGTCTCTTCTGTAACAACTTCAGTGGGTGCGGGGCTGTTTCGTGGCCGTCGCATTTAGTGCATGGAATCGTGCCGGTGGTTCATGAATGACAGCTGTGAGCCAGTGGGTGGTAGAGGTTTCGGTCTTGGTGACTGGGGTTGGTGCCCTCCTCAACTTCCAAACAGTCGGATCGAGTGTAAGTACCAGGAACGGTAAAGACGCTTCCAGTCGGAACAACAACTGTGGTGGTGTGGAGTACCTGAAGTAATCACCTCAACAGTGCACGTAGCAGCATCCGTACAGCTTTGCTCTCAGAGAGGTCTCCTCCAACACATATTCAGTGATGAGCTGCGGACACCAAAGCGTGAAGAATTGGAAATTTGGGGCACGTCACCGAGTAGGAAGAAAGGGACAAACGGCGAACGACAAACGAAAAACGACAAACGGAAAAGAACACCAAGTGCACGGTTCCCTTGAAGCTGGTTTATCAGTGCATCCGTTCAAGGAGTGCATGGACACAGCCAAACGCCATGTGACTCGGTCAGATTGTTAATGAATTCGCATGAATCAACAACGTGCAGCCGTGCACTCTTGTGAGTCTATGTGAGTGTGGTCACTTGAATGGAAGAGCCCGCGGTTGGAATGGAAGGAGATGGCACTGTTGAATGCCGTTGCATGGATGGGTAGTGAGCCTTGATTCAACGTGCCTTGATTCAACGTACCTCAATGATCTTTGTCAGACTGAAACACCAATCCAAAAGCCGCCTGGACTCGTCGCCTAGTCAAGCCCGCCACCGTGGTTGGAGCGCGGATCATTTCACTCGGTCTTTTGAGCACAAACTACCATTCATGCATCGCTCATCACTCTGGATCATCCAAATCGGTCAATGTTCAGCTTGAGCTCGTTCCCACTTGTTGGCGTCATAACCCCCTCTACCGTATCGTCCAAATCTGCTTCAAACCAGTCTGGGTCTGCCCGACCTCTCTTAAACTTGGCAAGTCCCCGTGCGGGGATATTGCCCGTGAACCTCTGTCTTTGATCTTTCCATACTGCTCTAGGTTCACTCTAATAAATCGTCTTTTCTGTTGGGGTCGACGCCAAAGTTGTAACCTCACGTACCTGAAGGAATCGTGTGGTGGAGACTGCGTGATTACCAAATCAACAGGTGGTCCGAAGGGCCGTATAGAAGGTAACTGAAACCTTGCGAAACTATGAAGAGGGCGTAGGATGTGCCATCCCTCTTGATGAACAAAGCATGTGTTCTTTCTGGAACTTCGAAATCGCCGTTTCTGTTGTGGTAGGCGTGCCACCTGCTATTTTTCGGCCAAAGATGCTTTTATGGATGAGCTCGTTGAAACTGAATGTGAGCACAAAAAAGGAAGTGCTTCAGGACACTAATTCGTGTGTGCTTCGTGAAAATGCTATTTCTGTATCACCTGTTAAGCAAAGTCAGTAGAAGCCGGGCAAAGACGGGCAAAGACGGGCAAAGACGGGCAAAGACGGGCAAAGCTGGGGAAAAGAGGGGAAAAGACGAGCTGGCGTTACTGGTCCTCGTAGTCAAAACACTCTCTTTTGTTCAAAAGCACCAACAACTCAGAAAGTGAGATCGGCCAGTTTGGAATCTTTCATGGCAATTTGGAGCCCACAGCACCGGCGGGCATCCCGAATAAAGCATCTGTGACAGAACGACTCCTTTCAAGGTTGGGCACATATTAGCATCGGAGTAAGCATCTTTGAACTTTGACGTGGCTCACAAAGTGTCCCAAAGATGAAGCTCTTCTGAGAGAAGCTCTTCTGAGAAAACCTCTGCTTATAAGTGTTAATTCTTGGGCCAGTGAGAGGTCTTGGTGGACTCCGGACAATGAGACCTATGAAAACGAACAGTAGCCATAAGCCAATAATAGGCCGGAACCGGTTTCATCTCAAGACTGCCGTCTTTTCACTGGTGTTTTCGTATCAGTTGGGGCAGCAGGTAGGCCATGAGCTCGGTCTAAAACGTCCATTCAATGAGTAATCTTTCGAAGGAGTTTGCATCCCCCAATGTCCATGCCGAGGGATTCATTGACTTTCACGAACCCTCCATGAAGTTCCCGCAAAAACTTCCTTAGTTCGAGCCCATGCTCCATCCGCCAGTTGTATGGCGAGGCTCCAAGAGCACCACCAGTGTTTTGGCCGTCAACACCCGACCCGATCACGGCAATGTTGGAATGTAGCGGTGTAGGATCGGTCGGAAAGTGGAAGGTTTAGCTTGCGACGCTTGAAGATGTCAGTCCGGACTGACGCTGGCCGGAAGTTCGCAAACGACGCCTTTTAGCATACCCAAGAAACAACCGGTCAGTTATCCATAAAACAGCCGGGCTTATGAACTGTCAAGACCGGGATCTATTCCAAAAGTCATTAACTAATGCAACCCTTTTGATTCAGTGAACATTCCGTGAAGGAGATCATCACGTCCCTTCATTAGAGACCCAAAGTTGCTACCCATGCAAGCAACTATTTGTCCCGGAAGCAGCTTGCAGATGATAGAATTGGTATAAGTTTGGGACCTATGCGAGGTCTGAAGTGTTTCTAAATGCGAAGCACTTTTGAAATATCTCCAAAACTTCAACACATAGGTATTGAAGCGGTCTTCACACGGTGACCCATGGCCCGATCGTCCGTCAGTCGACTTTTCAACTTTTTCAATGCTCTTCATTTCACTTGACCCTTCATTGGTCTACATCTCACCCGAATCATTATTCTCATTATTCGAAGTGGCCCAATTAGTGTTGGTGCTCTTCAAAACCACCTTCTTCATCTCTCTCCAATTCACACTGTTTGATTTTCCCACTCTTGAATCAAACTACATCAAATGTACCTCTGTCTCCAGTGTATGCCACTTGCTTGATCCGCCTTCCGCATCCCTGTGGCGCTTAATTGTAGTCGTATCATTGCCAAATTGTTTGATTTCAGTTTGCATTTCATTTTTTCCTTTCTTTTCACCAGGATATTTCTTACCACATTCTATTTCAACGCCTCCCACGTCCCCCCTGTCACCGGTCCTTTTCACGTTTGCCTCTCGATGGCTCAATGAATTACTCGTGTTGTCCTTTAATGCCGGAAGGATTATTGACTCTTTACGGTCCCCTCCATCCCAAGAACCAACTAATAATCTTGCCCTCGTGTATCTATAACTTCTCCCCCCTCTTTGGATCATTTGTATTCGTCCTGCCTCTCCTTTCTGCCCCTCATATTGCCCTATTTCCACGACTCTTCTTGCGCTCTGTTTTCTGTCCCCTTTCCTGACCGCTTTTGTTTAGTGCTAAAAAAGGGAGGGCAGCGGGGCACTCGTATTTAAGTCGCTGGTGGCTGCAAATAGATCAGACGGCACTGTGCAGGACCGCGGTATATATCCAGCGGGCAATCCCTTGAAACTCCTTCGCAGCCGCGTCTGGCGATTGCCGCCGACGAGTTTCATCCCCACCACACATTTTCGTTACAACGCCGGAAGTTCGTGTACCATCAATTAGAATGTTTTGTGTCGTCAAGGTTCCTTCGCCTGCCCGTTGCTTCCCCTGCACATTGCACGGGCTCTCCCAGCGACGCGTTGCGTGTCCCTAGATACTAAGGTGGATGGGGCAGCTAAGATGGCGGCTAAAGGTGACTGGGTACTACGCAGAGCCGCCTCAGAGCCAAAGTGACCTCGCTGGTGTGCTGATTCGTGTACGGACTGTTGTTTCATGATGGTATCTCTGGGCGGTCTAAAAATGGGGAAGCAACCCGGGAGGCACCGATGTGCACGTACGACGCGAATGCTGAACATGCAGGACCACGAACTACGTCAAGTTTGATACATTTGTGACCATCTCTACCATCGAGCCCCGACCATCGAGTCCCACCATCAATCGCTTTCCACTATCGATTGCTTCACCACTCCCCAGCTTCCGGAGTGCACGTCCTGCATAATCACTACCACCCCCGCTTACTTTCTTTTCAGACTATCACTATCCCAACCCTTTCATCTCACCTGCAAGCCACTGGGCCCGTGACATTGCTTTCAAGCAAAAGCACCTGGGGGCTTCATGACAGGAGAAAAGCTCTAGACGAATCTGAAGGCTTATTATTTGATATCAGCAGGCCATCTGACTACACATCATTGAAACTAGTTTGAACCATAAGGTCTAACCAAAACAGCAGAGCAATTAGAAGACACCAAAGCTCAGCATCAGAACCAGGTGAACCAGAACCAGCATAATTTCCAACTCCAAGTCCATCTTCGACACTGGTAGCTTAGTTTAAAGCTCAAGCCCGGACCAAAGCTGTAAATACTCTGCAGTGAAATCCTGATACTGGGACTACCATTTTCAAGTTATTAGCTACATCCCTAACTTGGGGTACCGAAACTTGATCAGGCTCCCAAAGCAGAGAGCTGAGTCCGAGTATCAATCAAAAAACAAGACCCAGGATTCGAATCAACGCCACCAGGCCAACACAAGGCCTAGCTTCAAGTCAGGCCCAAATGTCCCATCAGTCCTCCATCACCGTAGGCGTGCGGGTGAGGCCTTTCACGCGTGAGGAGGAAAACAAGCTTATACCCAGCAACAGCAACACCACATTCTACGCCGATGGCCAGATCCGCCATAACCAAGAGCAACAAGAGCTTGAACTCATGCGGCGGAAGCCCAACTTCATACGCAAGATTGTCAATGTCGTCGACGACAAGATGTTGGTGTTTGACCCGCAGGAAACAAACCCGTACTTGCAAATGCAGCGGCGGAATTTCCCGCAAATGAGCAAAAGCTCCCGCATCAAGGACCTCAAGTTTGTGTTCGACCATCTCTATGATGAACAGTCTTCGCAGAGGCAAGTATTCGAGGGCACTACTAAGCCACTTTTGGACACGGTGCTCGAGGGCTACAACGCCACAGTGTTTGCGTATGGCGCCACGGGGTGTGGCAAGACCCACACCATTCTGGGCACGATGGAGGAGCCGGGGCTCATCTTCCTCACCATGCAGGAGCTTTATGAGAAGATCGAGAAGCTTAGCGACGCTCGAGTGTTCGACGTACTGATTCTGTTTTTGGAGATCTATAACGAGTCCATCCGTGACCTCCTCTGCCCAGAAACTAGCCACAAGAAGCTCAATCTACGAGAGGATCTGCTGCAGCGCATTGTGGTGTCCAACCTACTGGTTCACAAGCCGCAGAATGTGAACCAAGTGATGGAGATGATCGTGGTGGGCAATCAGAACCGCACGTGTTCCCCGACGGAAGCAAACGCCACACTGTCCCGGTCTCATGCCGTGTTGCAGATCAACGTGTCCTCCACAAGTCGGCTGGTCAGCTTGCTGCAGGAACACAGCTACGCCACGCTCTCGATCATCGACTTGGCCGGTAGCGAACGCGCGGCGACTACCAAAAACAGAGGCGAGCGCTTGGCCGAAGGCGCCAATATCAACAAGTCGTTGTTGGCGTTGGGCAATTGCATCAACGCGCTATGTGCAGGCACGGGCCCCAACGACCGGCGTCGCCGTGTTCCTCACGTGCCGTACCGGGATCTGAAGCTTACAAGGCTCCTCAAATTCTCGCTTGGAGGCAACTGCAAAACCGTCATGATCGTGTGCATTTCGCCGCTGTCCAAGCACTACGACGAGACATTGAACGCGTTGAAGTACGCGGACCGCGCGAAGGAGATCAAGACGAAAGTGGTCCGAAACCAGCAGAACCTCGACCGCCACGTGGGGCTGTACTTGAAAATGATCACGGAGCAGAAGCAGGAGATTGCAGAGCTCCGGGCGCGAGAGGCAGATGTCCGGGCCAAGGCCCGCCAGGAGGCACTGTTAGAGACCGGAGCGTGCGTGCAGGCCATCTTGAGCGACGTTGCGGCGATGCGGCAGGCCATCGACCGCAACAGCGGAGCAATGTGGGAGCGGGTGGAGATTCTCGCCAAGCGCAAGGTGATGATGATGAAGCTCGACGAGTTGCGCATTGTGCAGGAGCAGATGTGGGAGCAGAGCGGCGGGCCCAAAGAGACGGATGCGAAAAGCGCCGCGACAAGCATGGCGGCCCCCGCCACCATATCGCGGTTGGCGCGCATGGCCGAGCAGGTGCGAGTGAAGATGCAGCGCGACATTGTCGCATTGGAACACGCGTACGAGGCCGCCCACGACTTGGACGACACGTTGGCGCGAAGCACGGCATTGTCTGCCAAGCGCCTAGCCGAGCTCCCAGCTTACGACCTGCAGATGGCAGCAGTGCACCTGGCATTGTGCACTTCTGTGCACGACTCCATCGAGAAGGACATCTTGGTCAACTCGTCTGTCCTTCTCGACCACTTGATTGGCGAGTTGGACCAGTACAAGGTGGGCGCGGCGCTCGCGCGCTACATGCAGGACGGCAGTCCCAACTCGGTCCCCTTGATTTCAGATATCCTCCAGCGGATGATGACCGACAGCTTTTCGTTGGCCGTGGATGAGGCCGCGGCCATTTTTGTTGCGTCCAAAAGCAGCTCGGAAAAGCTCCTGTCCGGCATAGAGACCCCGGAGAAGTGTGACAAGCGCAGCTCCACGCTGCCTCTTTCGCAAATACCGTCCAAGAGACGCGTGGCTCGGGTCGACCACATCAACAGCAGCTTCGAGGACTTCCATGCAATCCCGAAGTCCGATTTCGAGGACGACACTACGGCGTTCGATCACGTGAACCACTCCATTCTCGACGCCGCCGAGCTCGGCTTCTCGCCGGGGCTACTGTCGCCGCCGGAGGCACGAAAAGGGGAAGAAGCGCTTGGCCGAGAGTACGAGCCGCTTGGCCGAGAGTACGAGCCGCTTGGCCGAAAAGGGTACGAACCGCTGGACCAAAAAGGAGCCGAGCCGCTTGGCCGGAAAGGGTACGAGTCGCTTGGCCAGATCGACGGGCTCTCTGCAGGACGCCGCCGGAGATATATCAGTGCATCGAGCGCAGGCCACGCCCGATTCGGCAACGAAGAGGAGTTGGAGGCAGAGATGCCTGCAGACTTTGATGACCGACCCGCGGGCGAAATGCAGGATGATTACGACACCTTTCTCCGGCATCCGCTCCTCAACAAGGAGGCAAGCAAGGTGGTGACTCGCGACTGATTGGATGGCGGCCGGGCACTGTATGCAGGCCACGGCAGTAGAGGCATAGAAATATTCATGAGAGGTAAGTATGCAGGCCACGGCAGTAGAGGCATAGAAATATTCGAGTGGTAAGTATGCAATCGTGGATGGAGGAGCGGTGCGACGCGGCCGCGGTGTACGGAGGTGCGCCGGGCACGTGACTGTCGCCCGTATTCGGCGGGCACCGGCCCGGCCAGGCTACGCTTCCTATGCAAATATGCCCTGAACATCAACATCCGTACCGCAACCCTTGTGCCGCCAGGTGTATCCAACCACCTGACACTCCTGGCAGAGCCTTTCCGCACGATCCTGCATACAGACAGGTATCTAAACCGGCATTCGAGTTTGATTCCGAAACCTTTTTGGTATAAGTTCTGGCTCCGTTGAGGGCTTGAGAAAATTCGGGAGTAGTTCAGCAGTGGCGTTAGGCTCTGGAACTCGTCTCCGTCTCTGCCTGAGTCAGTCAGTCGCAGTCAGTCAGTCAGTCGCAGTCTCTAGACCCTTGTTTGGCTTAGGTTGTCCAGTGCCATGGACACAGTGCAATCCTCCAAAGCCGGTATAATTCTTGGCTGGGCTCGGGTGCAGGTTTGGGTTCTCCCAGCACTCCCATAGGCTCGTACGATTGCGCTATCAATCAGGCGGAGGACAACTGCGGTCGTGCGAGGCACAAGAGCGTAATGGTTATTGCTGGACGGTGTGCTCGTACTAATTCCCGAGTCACTAGCAAAACCACAGAGTGGCATATCTGGTCACGGCCCCGAGTCTGGCTGAACACGTGACGTCCCAAGGTGGCAGTTGCTCGTCCGCGTCATGACTGGATTCCACCATTCCAAGAGTGCTGCCACAGCCATTCGAGAGATCAGTTGTGGAATAATGTCCCCGTATACAGGCTTGCACTGACGCCTAGGCAACTGTCTGGAGATGATCGAGGCAGGCGGGCATCATGAGTCGGCAAGTTGCTTAGCTGCTGGCCCTCGACAGCAAATGAGCCCAGTCCAGAGGTCGAGACTGACCCCTGATACTCCCTAGTCCGTGGACAGCCTCACCGCTTTGACAAATGTCCTGCCAAGCCAAGCATTACGCTTCCAGGTGTAGCGCACTGCCGGTACAAACCATCATAAGTACACCGCAGGACATCCATGCATTCGTATAGTTAAACACAAATGCAGCTTCTGAGCGCCTCACCCGTTGTGTATCCCCTTTAGGATCAATCCCAAGAATCACGTCTTCATTTGCATGCCCCCAGTGACACGTCATCACACGTGAGGCGCACATGAGGCACACGGAGCACGCGCAAATGATAATTCGAAACACGCCGAGGTTTGACGTGGTATCATGAAGTATGGTTCACGTGAGGTCCGTGCACACAATGGAGCATCTGGGTTGGCAGCCTTGTTTCGGCGTAAACCTGGCGCTTCGGCCGACATGAGCGCCCCTTTTATCAATTGCCCTTTATTAATTGCCCTTTTATCAATCGCCCTTTATTAATTGCCCTTTTATCAATCGCCCTTTATTAATTGCCCTTTTATCAATCGCCCTTTATTAATTGCCCTTTCATCAATTGCCCCCTCCATGACCCACAGGGTCCAAGTTTACCCCTGCTCAATTGGGCAGGCCAAAAGGGGGCAGACAACAGCGCGGCTATGGATTCAATTTGTTTGGCGCCGTGCTTGAATGCACACTCACATCATTAGACGCCACAGAAAGGGGCGCAAATCAAGGATGGCTGGAATTGGTGTGATGGCCTTTTCAGGGCTCGTACCTTTTTTCTTTTGGGGAGGAGGACCGTCATGACCACGCCCGGGCTTGTGCTCATAAGGCTGGGCTCATTAGTAGTAGTAGGTAGGTTGGTGGATGCGAGTTGGCACGATAGGCGCCTAAAAGCGGCGCGCCCCGCACGTGACTGGGTTTCATTTGGACACGTGGGTGCAAACCGGACCGGTGCTACGCGGACTCCGCCTCGATCCGCCTCCACACGGGGATCGCCTTTGCTACACTTTCAGTGGGCTTGGTCGTAGCATTCAATTACATACAAGCATCAGCCTCAGTATCTGTCGCGGTTGCTGGAGCCATAGTCCCCATCGTTGCCACCCTGTATACCGGAGCCGTACGAGTCGCCCGAGCCGTACGAGTTGGTGTTTCCTGAACCGTACGAGTTGGTGTTTCCTGAACCGTACGAGTCGTTGGATCCAAAGTTGTCTCTTCCTGAAGAGCCAAAGTCGTCTCTGTTGGATCCGTACGAGTCGCTCTTGTTTCCGGACCCGTAGTCGTCATTCCTAGAAGAGCCAAAGTCGTCTCTGTTGGATCCATACGAGTCGTTCTTGCTTCCGGATCCATACGAGTCGTTCTTGCTTCCAGATCCATACGAGTCGTTCTTGCTTCCGGATCCGTAGTCGTCCTTTCTAGAAGATCCAAAGTCGTCTCTGTTAGAGCCGTACGAGTCGCTGTTTCCCCCGTAGGAGCCGCTGCCCGATCCGTATGATTGGCTGTTTCCAGAATCACGGTCGTTCTTTCCGTACGAGCTGCTTCCGTAGGAGTTGTCATTATCGCCGGATCTTTTGCTACTGTAGTCGTCGTTTCCGGACCCGTAAGAGTTGCCGCCGTAGGAATCATCCTTGTTCAGGTCGTTTTTGCCGAAAGCGCTTTTGATCTTGTCTCCCACCTTTTGCGCCGTGGACTTGTTGCCGTGCCTGTCGTCATCATTGTTGTAGCTATCGTTGTTGCTACCTCCGTAGCTATCGTTGTTGCTGCCTCCGTAGCTGCTGTTGTAGCTATCGTTGTTGTCGTCGTTGTCTCTGCCAAAAGCCATTGTAAATTATACACCGAGTAAATGATGGGGGGGTAGGGGGTATTTATAGGCCGGCGCCACGAGTGCGTTTGCGCTTAGCCGGCCACGGGGGACCGGAAATGCACCGCCAGCCTATGCGTTTCATGTACTGTTTGCGTCATTTGCGGTCTCGGCTACAGCAAGTGTGGTGAGCTGCGGCTCCGGCCGCCGTGGGGAAATTGTGTGCAGTGCGGCAGGCACCGGGGGCGGTGTTTCGGCGTTTGCTTCTTCATGTGTGGAACATGACGCGTGCATATTGCTGTAGTTCGCAAATACCGCGTAAATCGCCCACCAGACTGTATGCAGGCCACTTTCCCAAGGGGCCGCCCGTGGGGTGCCTCCAGCGATCCCCTGCGTGCACATGATCCACCACCGCTCCCAAAACTCTACATTCCCTCTATAATTTCTGCATACGCCTATAGGTTGAGTCGGTTTGTTCCGTGGACCACCTGGTCCGAATCTATATCGCCCGTCATTCCGCTCCAATTAGTCAAATGCTGCGGTGCATAAGTCATACCTCAATTGGAGCTTGCGTTGAATCCGAGCGAGAAGCTTAGCCCTGTCAATGGGAAAAGTATCCGACCCCGGACTGGGATATCGCCCGGGGGCTGAGCTAAGCATGGTCATGCCGTTCGTAGCAGGTGCTCAAGTCGACCTGTATGTGACATGGAGCTCTGAGGAGTCACTTCAAACAATAGAGCAGTCCTTCTCCTGAGCACTCAAATCCTCCGACAGAGGATTGGGCACGAAGCCCTTCTTCTTGAGCTTCTTGGTTATGGACGCCACCAAGGCCTTGTCAGTGATGCGGGCCAAGGCCTTCTCCTGGCCATTTTCGGCCGCACTGATGTACCACTTCTGAGACTGCGAGGGGTCCTTCACGCAGCCAATGCCCTTGTCGTAGAAGTTGGCCAAGACAAATTGAGCCTTGGAATGGCCGCACTCAGCGGCGCGTTTCACCCACTCAAACGCCTCTTGCTCGTCCTTTGGCAAGTAAGGCTCTGCGCCCACCATGTACCACGCGCACATGGCAAGCATAGACTCCGCGTGTCCCCCCAAAGCCGCCTTGGTGTAGTAGTGGATGGACAAGTTGGCGTCTGCAGGCACAACCTCGCCCAACTCGTAGTGACGACCCAAGGAAGCCGACGCCTCCACGCTGCCCAACGCCGCTGCCTGCGCAAACAATTGTAACGCGTATTTCTGATCTTGTATGAGAATGTCCGAGTAGCCGGTGTAGTAGATCTTGCCCATCTCGTAGGGCGCGGCCGCAGTCAATTCCGTGGCCACATTCAGCGCCCGCTCCAACCACTTGATGCCGATCTTCTTGTTGACGCGAGTGTCTTGCACACCCATGCGGCTGTTGAAGAAGTAAATGCCAAGCTTGTACATGGCAGCGGGGTGGTTTTTGGATGCGGCCATCTTCAAGAAATCGATGCCCTTTCTCGAGTCGCGGCCCGTTCCCAAGCCTTCCTCGTAGCAGTGGGCGGTTCGAAACGCACATTCCGTGTGGCCTCGTTTGGCAGCAGCCAAAAAAAGGTTAAATGCGGCGCCCTTGTCCACCTTGCCGAAAACACCCGAGCTGTATGCATCGCCCAAGAGGTATTGGGCATCCACGTAGCCCTTGTCGGATAGCTTCTTGAGGTAGTGGAGCGCCTCCTTGAGCAAATCGGTCTTCAATGATTTGCCGGTGGCAGACAAGTCCTCCGTGGACCCCAGCTGCGATTTCAGAGGAGACTTCAAAGGCAATTCGAGCCCCGACAAGTTGACGGGCGCCTGGTCCACGAGGAGCGCAGTCTGCAACATGTACTGGGCGTACTGGAACAACACCGCCGGGTCGTTGGACCTCTTGGCGTTTTTCCGGTACAACTCGATGGTCTTCATCCGCGGCATCAAGTGCTGCGCCGCATTCTCCCCCAAGTACTGCTGGATGACGTTCTGCGTCATGTCCGGCACCGATGGGTGGTCTTGGAACAGCAGAGTCGATGACACCGAGGGATGCGCAGCATGGAGGTTCTGGTACACCTTGGACCCGCCAGGCGAGTCGAATGTAGTCACTGACAGGTCTGGCGATGAGTTCAGCCCCGCAAAGCCTACGGGGCTGACCGTGCGCTGAGGTCCTTCAAGCGTGTCAGTGCTATTGGCAAACTGGGGGTAGGCGAGCGGCTGGTTGGCCGGGGGAGCGCCGCCATTGAAGTTATCGTATGGGAGAGTGGACGGATGCACGATGGGTATGGATTCTTGGCGCTCAAACTCCTCGAGGAGGTCGCCGGTGGGATAAACGGCAGTGGAGGCCGTTTTCTGTCTGTAGGGATGCTGAGACATGTGGATGCGAGCGGGAGCCCGGAGGGGTGTAGGGAAATGAAAGTCAGGGGTTCAAAGATGTGGCGCCAGCGGATCTGGGATAAGAAAGAATGCTTTGCAAGGTAGGAGTTTCTGGAGGCGGTCTCGAAGTGATAGCCACAGGGTACAAGAAAAAAAAAAAAGAAACGAGGCGTGATCGAGGGCGTCGCAAGTGGGGGAGCGGCGAGTTCAGTCTCTTGAGTGCAGCAGTAACAAAATTAGGGGACAACGTACGAGTGAACAAGGGAGGCAAACAGTGAGGCCGGCGGGTAGCTGCCATATAAAGACAACCGACTTTAATCCGCTGTTTCAGCTTTGCTGCTGGGGGGCTTCCGTGGTCCCGCGCAGGTTCCGCTGCGCAGAAAATTAAGCTTGTCGCGAATGCACGGCCGAAACGCGCGTGGCAATTTGTTCGTTTTCGAACGCCTCCACATGCAGGCGGCCGTATATACAGGTTGACCTGGCTGCGGTAATGGCCCGCGGCCCCTTCCCGCCGGTACTGCTGCGACCGTGTTTGCAGTTGAGTTGCGCCGTGAAGCACTATTATATCATTATCCCTGCAGATTACCTTGGCGTGCTGCACTATTACATTTGCCGATGCCTCTGGCTTGCGGCCACTGCTGGTGTTGCCGCTGATGTGTCGCTAGTGTGCCGCTGGTGTGCCGCTGACGTGCCGCAGACGTGCCGCTAGTGTTGCTGATGCAAGCTGATGCTTATGCATGTTTGATGCCTACATACTGCGGTTTCAACTGGTTCTTTCTGTGACCACATCTATGTATTTGTCTTACTCCGCATTGGCCTCCTGAAATGTATATATTCTTCGCCCCCCCTCTCCTTGACGAGCAATTCCTTCAACTTTATTAAGCTCGCATGTGACCTGCCATCCTCGTTGGACAATGCGCGCTCGCTGCACAATTGCCTCCAGAGCCGGCCTTGGACATACTTCTCCGGCCATTGTCAAGGCAGTTGGAGGGCGCAGCGCCAACTGCCCCTTTGCATGGCCCACGCCTGGTGTTTACCTAAAGCCTAAACTCGTGCTCTAGGCTCGGCGTAATATTCGCGGCATGAAAACCAGCGGCGGCGCCGGACACTCAAATTTCTCATGTCAGTCCGCAGACATTTCCTATGCAGGTCCGGTGTCGCTGCAATACCTAATGACGCCTTCATAGGCTTGCGAGAGCGTTCGCAATATGTCGGCTTTGGTTCTGCACACGGACTTCGAGGCTTTCAACTGCTTAACCGCCAACAGCTTCGTCCCCGCGCAGGCCCAGATGGCTGATTTGGGGCACTTGCATCTAGACGGCGCATGCCCCTTCCATTGTTTTTTTAGGTCGAAGCACATACACATGATTGATTGTGGCATACATTTTCGTGGCATTGATGTGCGATCTACGCATTGGCTATATGCATGATTATTTGAGGTATACACATGATATACACATTTTGGCATACCCATTTTGGTATGCACCATTTGGTAAGCACATGATTTGGAGCACATCACTTCGAGCACATGACTTGGAGCACATGATTTGGTAACATGGGGAGATAACTCGCTACTTTAAATGCTAATATCGAGAGTACTGGCAAGATGTCACGGGTAGCGCCTCAGCCAGGGGAACAAAGCGAAATCACCTGAAGCCGCAAGCGAAACACGTTTCCCCTTTTCGATAAGTCATCTCCAAGGTGTCTCTTGGGTACCTGGTCTTCACCAATCGAGCGTCACCGAGGCCGCTTGAGACGCCGTCACGCAAAGTTAGCCCCTCTCGGATCTTACGTCCTAATAAGGTCAAACCGCCTCGGCACAACCTTTCCGTAAACCCTAAATAACCGGGACGATTAGAACTGTCTTCCTAAGCACTAGGCCTTACCATAGAATCTAACATAGAGTGTCAGCATACGGTTGATTCTGAGCACTGCTTTAAGGTAATTCAGTTTGTTTGGTGGCTATTCCGATGACGATGCGGGATTGAGATTGGGATCTTGTAAAATAACATGGGTTAATGGAATCGTGTGACTTTTGATCCCCACCCTGGACGGGCGGGTCACGTGACGCCCGCCGTGGCCCTCTTTCATGATGCCCGGGAAACTTTCGTCCATATCGCAAAACTGTGAACATTTCCGCTAGGGTCTTGCTCATGAATACATGTAAGCGGCAACCAACGCAATCACGGCGAAGCTGGCAAATGTTAACTTGAGTCCGCCTTTGGCGGCCTTCGACTTGAACTCACGGTTTGCCAAAAACCGGGCCCTGTCCTCGGGATCCAAGCTAGCCAAGTCAATCTGCAGGGAGTCGTTGGCTGCACTGGTCGCGTCGCCTGGTTGCTGTTGTTTGAGCTTCTGTAGCTCGGCTTCCGCCGCAGCAATGTCGGCCTTGTTCTGAGAATTCAACTCGGAGAAATTCTGCGTGAACCGCGAGTTTTCCGCCGTGTTCCACCTTTTGCTGTCGGAAGCCAACTTCCGCTTCACGCTATCGGTGGTGGTAACCGAGCCGGTGGTTTGCTCTTCGCCGGTCATGAAACTTAAAAGCCCCGTCAAAATCGTCAGCACGCTCCATGCAGGATTCCACGTATCCGGGTGGTAATCACTCATACTCAAACAGAGTCGCGTGTTACATGCAAAGCGACCGTTGGGCGTGACCATAGATATCGAGGGCGGCTTGAAAGGGTAATCCAGCGGGAACCGGAGTATCCCGTGGTATTGTCCATTTTCATAGGGGGTTTTTGGGGGCCCCGTGATCACATAGTGCCACTCGAGAATGTTTTCCTCGTTGGGCCGTGCGGTTATGAAAGGGGGAGGATTGGCTTGTATCGTCTTGTACTCCTTGTTCAACCGCTTCTGCGCTTGTCTGGATACCATTGGCGGATGTCGGCTTTTTGGAGGAAGGCTGCTATTTATAGAGGGCGGAACAAGCCGGAACGGGGGTATATGGGCTCTGGGATGCGGCGGCGGCTCAGGTCGAAGGGGAAGCGCTTGGGAGCAATAAGCAGTGATGTATGGGGGTCAGGCCGTGGTCAAGCCAGGGGTGTGTATTCTTGGTCGGGTGTCCTTGTGGTGCAAAAGGAGTGTTGTATTCCTGAGAGGTGTGAGGCACGCAGTGGTCCCGGGCGTGCCCGGCCCAAATTTGCGCGAACCGCTTGGTCAGACATGGAGCCGATTCTTTCTGGATCCATGAGCAACGTCCCATGAGACAGGCCGAGACATCTGCATTGGCATCGGAACCGCCGAACTCTAATTGATCTAGTGCACCGAGTGTATCCGTCTCGGTGCGGTTTGTTACGGTCTGCGCGATGAACCGAGGCCCCACCACGTGACTCAGACCAAGCTATCATCACGTGACTTAGACCAAGTTCGCATTTTGCGCAACTTAGACTAGGTTCCGAGCACGTGACTCGGGCTACGGTCTATTGTTCTTATCTTTGAGGCTATTACCTATTCAAACTTCATATTGATCTTGAAGCACTCGATATATTGATGCTTGGTTTCCGATCGTTGGTCTCGCTGGCCGGGCCGATGGCCTTCTGTGTACAGGAACGCGTCTGCAAGTCAGCACTTTTGGGCAGCACCAAGAATGATGCTGGTACTCACCAAGTAAAAATCGCCCTTCCTCTCGGCAGAGGCGATGTTTGCCCACACGTCCTCACAGCAGTGACTCTCAATGAAGGGCAACTCGTGCCACACATCCACGCGGTACTCACGTGAGCTGTACACGTTTTTGCAGCCATGGGCCAACGCACGTCTCATTTCGTCCAAGGTCAAGCCATGGTGGCTGACGCCCAGCTCGAGCGACAGCGTGTGCAAGGCGTCTTCTTGGTCCTCGTTATTGAAGTCGTAGACGAGAATGCCGCCGGGCTTCAACATCTGCTTCATTTTGGCCGCCACCAGATTATAGTCGTGGAGATGATGGAACGCCAAGGAACAAATCACAACATCGGCGGTTCCCGTCAAAGGCGCCATGTCGAGCTGGGGTGATAAGACGTCACCGCATACGCTGGATACGTCCAAAGCCGGGTACTTTCCACGGATTGTTTCCGCCTTGGCGCTAAACTCGTCTAGCATTGCTTCTGAGATGTCCATCCTGAATTTGCGGCCCTCGGAGATGTAGGGGGCAATCTTGGAGGACACGAGGCCGGTTCCGCAAGCAAAGTCCACCACGGTGGAATTTTTCTGAAGCAAATGCCCAAGCTTGACGTCCCCGGCGCCCCCGGAGGCATTCAGATGATTTGGTCGTCAAAGGCATCCAGATGGTTTGGTCGTCAAAGGCATCCAGATGATGTGGTCTTCAAAGGCCTTGTGTGCAGCACGGAGCTGCTATGATATCACCAGCGGTCAATACCACATCGTCGGTTGGTTCAGCGGAAGGAAACTGCAACATGGAAAGCGTGAACAAGTCCGTCAACACCTGCATGGCGGGGATTGAGTCATAAGACAGGGCAGTTTTCTTGTAGCTTTCGATGTTGTGGTTTAAGGACGCGTTTGGGACATTCTAGGGCTGCGGCACGGAGGCAAAAAGTGCAAGATACGGTGGGCCAAAAGAGTGGTTCAAGAAGAATGTGGTGGAAGAAGTGGAAGACAGAGACACTGTCAGGGTAGCACCGGGAGTGCAACCGTACACCGCGGCCCTGTTGATGCATGAAATAGGCCACCCATTGCGTCATTTCTGTCCGGACTGGAACATTCTGGAAGGTGACTGGCCCACGCGGAGCGGAGGTACAACGCCGCCGGACAGGCGAAAGGAGGAGCGCGGAGGGGATCCCTTTGGTTCTGGGGGTCAATCAGACCCTGATCAAGTATGAGGGCCATTTCACCATGTCTTTGGCGGAAATTTGGGACTAACGAAGTCATCGAGCCGCTATGTGCAGGCACGGATGGTTATACGCACGTACGCCAGTGCCGTGCTCACGTACAGGCACCAGTACATCGCCACCGTGGGGCGAGGCGGGCATTCCACGAACCCACCGTCTATGGTTCGTGCTTGAATTCCCTGACGTGCGATTTAAGGCCAGCGTGTCTAGAGGCTCAAATCGGGGATTGCAGGGGCCAGGCGCCGGGAAACGGAGACCATGCAGGAGCCGGATGAATGGCGAGAAAGCGGGAGTTGTCCATCTGATTGCATTGACTCATGGCCCAACTTATCCGAGCTTCCGCCAATGATAACGCCATGAAATGCTGTTGACAATAGCTGTTTTCTCTGGAATGACCCGAGTCTGGAATGACCCGGCTGCCACGGGTCAACTTCCCCTGGTCAAAACCCCAATGCAGAAGGCTGCAAAATTGAGTCCCCTTTTGATTGCACCGACGTGGACTAAAGTTGAGACCCCCAAAGTGGATAATCGGAAACAAATACTCTACAAAGATATCAAACAAGAGATGTTGACGAGCATGTCGATGAATTTGACTTAAAGATGGCTCTGTGTAGCACGTGATTTGCGTCTAACAAGTACAAGAATAAGGCCCACGAATCCATGGCCAATTCCGTGACTCAGCTCACAAGACTAGCATGCCGAACCAACAGCACATGGCAGAAACTAACTGCCGAGAATCCCACCGACTCAGGAAGCTCGTCGTCAGCTCCGAGCAAGTCTCTTGTATTCAGGAACCAGCTCCTAGCATGCCCGGAGCAAGGCTCATAACGCGAAGAGGCATACCTGGGGTACTGTGCAGGTCGCAAATGCGCTGAGTGATGGTCTCGGGCACTCCACGAGGTACACGAACGAGGTACAAGAACGAGGTACAAGAACGAGGTACACATACCAGGAGATGTTCGGTTGAAGTTGCCCCATTGGTGGGTCATCAAGGGAATTCCTACCTTATCGAGAGGCCTCGGTTGCAGGGAGCTTGCAGTTGCAAGGCAGGTCACGTGACGCCCGACCAAGCTTGCTTCTTTTTAAGGACACAGTTCCACGTTGTCTCAGATAGGGTAAAGCTCCAGTCGCGTGCCATAACCACCAAGACAGTTTCGACTTGGATTTGAGCCCTGCACGATATACAGGAACAGGTGGGAATCACGTGTTGGGCGGAATGCTCACTTGCTCGCACAGTGATCCTAATGATTTTAATGGATGCGGCTTAACACTGAGCGGGCATTCCTCACTGACATCATTTCCCGGAACTCTCCCCGACGGAAGATCCGAACTGAACTTGCATCCGCCTATACCACATGCCTGCATCTGCCGTTGTTTCAGCTGCACCTGAAACGTGTGAGATCACTCACCATGTGACCTACATCCTCCATACAGTGGTCTGCACATAGTTACGGACTGCATCCAGCGCAGTCACAAGTACAGGTTCGCACCTCACACATTTCACACATCATTAAGGGAATCCCACTTCGATCTGGGGTCCATGAACCCTGGAGCTTGCAGTTGCAATGCAGGTCACGTGACCCACCCAAGCATGCGTCTTTTTAGGGACACATTTCCACGTTTCTCAGCAAGGAAAATGCTCTAGTCGCATGTCATACAATCAATTTCGATTTGGATGGGAGCCTCGGCTATATGCAGGACACAGTGGTTATCCTGGAGGATGCATTACTGCAGGAAATAAACTTCCAACGCACGGTGTATCGTGGCTCACGGAGTTTGCGGGTCAAAGGGTAGATCTTTCAAGGACCCCGGCTCCCTGCAACGACGAGCCCAGGCGAAGGCTGTCGAGTCACGTGCGACAAAAGAGCATCGCTCCCAGACCCACAGTTTATATGCAGTGTGGAGCGAGGGTCAAGGACAGTATGCTTGATTTATACCAGAAGCACGGACCAGGGTCCTGCGCACCTTTACAGCCAATGGGAGAAAGGGCGCATGCATGTGCTGAAGATACTTTGAGTCTATTCTCAGAGACCTGCATCTGACCCTGAGCAGGTGCCCTTGATTGAGATGGTTAAACTTGCCAACGAAAAGGAAGGTCGAGGGCTGAGAATGCGCATCAAAGCACGGCGTTCATTATCCTGCATCAGCATAGTACTCGGCTTCCCAAAGGGGCAAAAGAGCCAGCCAAAGCTTGCGTGAGCTCTAGGCAAAGGTCCATATCATGGAAAGCATCAAATGGTTTCATCAGCAGACGCGCTGAAATTTCAACCAATGTCTAGCTTACGGGGGAGCGCCTGCTTATTGCTCCAGGATTCCTGCGCAGTCTCTGGACAGTCCCTGGGCAGCAGTCCATTGCCGATTAAGGCGGGCCAAATGCAACGGGCTGTGATACGAATCTACTGATTTTCCTACAAACCAGATCCAGTGCAAATGGGACCAGTGCAAATGGGGCCAGTGCAAATGGGACCAGCGCAAATGAGTCCATATTGGCTTATTCTGGATGATACATTTCAAGGACCCTATTGAAAGCATCAAATTGCAGGGCCCGGAGGTGCGTACCCAGTCATTGGTCAGGGTTAGTGATATACCTTTATGGTCCCGCTAGCTCATGTGCATGGTCTCGCCATGTGATTATGGCCTCGTTATATGTGAGATCATTGGTGGAAATTAACCTAGTCTTTAAGGGGCAGAAAGTCATGGCTATGATGGCTCAAAGAATCCAGTGATATAGTGGACCGATGGTATAGATAAGGAGACTATATGCGGGAAATATCACCAGACTGAACAATACTTGACCGGCTGGCTAGACACTGAACAGTACTGGGCTGGGCTGGACACTGGACAATACTTGAATGGGCTGGCTAGACACTTGTCCGTCAGAAAGATTATTGCAGCGCTAGTGATGCACCGCCTTATCGCCATCGTCCATTGTTCCAGAAATGTGGTACACGCCGAGTGTACGGTTTTGAGCACTCTGCAGGAACTCATGGGCGCCCCAGCATCCATGAATGCACAAGTACTTATGATGCGCGATTACAGGTTGATTCGCCAGAAACCCCTGGGCCTCCTTCACTACTGATTGCAAAAGATTCCCCTCCGGGCCCCTACATCTGCTTGCAGAACACTTGCCCAATACCCTTTTCTGCCGGAAGCCACCACCGCCTCACTTTAGCATTTCATTGATGTTGATTTCACATGGCATGCCCACGGGGAGTGCTGTCCCGACTTCCGCCTGCCCGGTTGCAGAATTCCCCCCAGGCTCAGCACTACAATGTACTAATCTTGTACTAATCTTTATCGCTGAGTGAGGAGAAGCTGCCAAGTGATGTGGGGCGCCTAAAGGTGCTCGGATTATGCATGGTTTCTCCAGAAGTGGCCGGATCCAGAAAGCAAGCCACTTATCAAGACGGTTATCTTATCTGAGGGGACCGCGAAACGAAACCGAAATAGGCAGGGAACCCATGCGAACCTGCGCGCGTGGGGCCGCGTGCAGGAGCGCCGATATTTTGCACCCATAAAGGCAGTATTCTCCATGCAACAATGGCAGCAACCTCATGCAACAATGGCAGCTATCTCATGCAACCACGCCAGTGTTCCCATGCAAAAGAGGCATTGATCTCCGTGCTGCAACAGAGATATGCCGGACTTGCATATCCCGGTTGCCTATAAAAACCCCATTTCCGCCTTGGAGCTAAAAGTTAATCATCGAGTGAGCTTTATCTCCGATATATTTAAGTTCACCTGAAGCCCTCTCGAATCAAGCGGCTCCACAAAACCCTCAATTCCACCCTCAAATCTACCCTCAATTTCCTCCAGGGTGTTGACTCCAAAGCCAAGACCAAATATTTCGACTGACAGGTCTTAGTTAAGACAAATCACCAGCCGCCGACTCCTACGAGAAACACCCGCAGCAATGTCGCTTCCAGCCACTTTGAGCCAGGATATTGCCAATGGCAACCTCCGCAAATGCATCCCCGAGGAGGTGTACCAGCAAACGCTTGCGCAGACGTTTGAGCAGCTTGACCAGAAACTCGGCGACGCTCACGTGGCTTTCGATCCCGAGAAGCACTTGAAGTACTACCTGCAAGACCCCTTGGACCAACACAAGTTTCACTCCACGCGGCGCATCACCATGGAGGAGTTGGGCCTCTTCAACAAGATGCAGGTGTCGCCGATCGGAGTGTCGGACCCGTTCCCGCTCTTCACCGACGAGGCGGTGGACTTGATGAAGCGCGAGTGTCTTCGCAAAGAGCGCTTTTTGGAGCATGCACGTGTCTCGTACAACTCCACGTCCGGCTTGGACTGTGTAATGAGGGGCTACGCGACGGAGAAAGGGCAGGTTCTCACGCCTTTCATCTACGAGGCCTGGAAGCACCCCAAGACCATGGAGTTGGTGTCGATGATGGCCGGCGTGGACTTGGAGGTGGTGATGGACTACGAGATTGCCCACGTGAACATCGGCGTGACCGACCCCCACACCGCTTCCATGCAGAGAACAGAGCACCAGCGGGAGGAACGCGAGCGGCTTTTCCGCGGCGAGAGCTCCGGCGAAGACATCCCGGCCATCGTGGGGTGGCACAACGACTCGTTCCCCTTTGTGTGTGTTTTGATGCTCTCTGACACAAGCGAAATGATTGGCGGCGAGACGTATCTCCGCATGGGAGACCAGAAGATCGCCCGCGTCAGCGCCCCGCAAAAGGGCTCTGCGGCAGTGTTGCAGGGCCGCTACATCAAGCACTTGGCCCCCAAGCCCTTGGGCGCCACCGAGCGCATCACCATGGTCACGTCGTACCGCGCCAAGAGCAGAAGTGTGCATGACGGCTCGGTGATTAACACGTCCAAGCCGGAGATCAACTTTGGCTCGCGCTACAACGAGTTCTACCGCCAGTGGGTGCTGAGCCGCATGGACTACGCCAAGGCCAAGGCCGAAGACTTGAGAGACAAGGTTCTCGCCGAAGATGCTTTTGACAAGCCTGCGGCCATCGACATGTTGAAGGAGATTGAGGAGTACATCCGGACGACGTACCAGGAGATGGAGCTTCTGGCCGAGGAGGTGGACCGCATCAAGAGGGCTGGTTGATCCACGTCCTCATAGACTTGGCCTTATCATAGCTTGAATTTGACGGCCTGATCATAGCTTGAATTTGACGGCCTTATCATAGCTTGAATTTGACGGCCTGATCATAGCTTGAATTTGACGGCCTTATCATAGCTTGAATTTGACTGCGCTTTGTTTCTTGCCTTTTTAGTTGGTCTCTTCTGAGCCTTCCTCTGAGCCTTCTTCGTAATCGTTCTTCCAGTATACACTACGCTTCGCTGTACAACAGGGCCAGACGGTTTGCGCCTAGAGCGTGCTCTGAAATTGCCTGGGTCGTTTTCAGTCCTTTTCCTTTGATGGACCAGAAGCAGTGGGCTTGAACGCACCTCATGTATGCAACTAGTATTTCAAGCACCATAAAACCAAGTCATGGATTGAAAACCTCTCGTAATGCAAGTTCTTACCCATCGGGCTGCAACGTAATCGCCGGCCACTTCATAGCCCCCATGAAGAACCCGTAGGCCCGTCGTTTCCGTGGCCGCAGATCTTCGTGGTCTCTTTGCCATTGCTCCGTCCGAACCAGGACACTCGCCAGGTTTTTCCGTCCGAACCAGGGTATTCGCCAGGTTGCTCCGTCTGAGCCGAAACATTGTGGCCAAAAACACCGGCCTCTACAATCGCATATGTGTCCACCCTCCACTGCCGAATTCCTCTGTCCAAACCACATTCTACGGCAGGATCACCAGGACCAAACGTTGGGTAAGGCATTCCACCCAGCTCACGGAGCTCCTATATACTGCCACCTGCCACCTGCCGCCTGCCACCTGCCTCCTGCCTCCTGCTGCCACGTCCCGCCCACTGTTTCTAGGAACCAGATCGCCAAGGCGATACTTACCATCGCCGAGTCTACCGAGTTCATCTCCCAACGGGCCGTTGAGTTCTCACTCCCCAGCCCTGAGGCCAATTCAAACGCACTTCGTGAAGGACTTCTGGCGAGACTATCGATTTACCAGATGTGCGCCTTGAGTAGAACCGTACCCACTTCAACCTACCGTTGGCTCAAGGATCTTTCCAAACCCACGACAATAAAGCTGTAGGGAGCGACTGGACTATGGAAAGAGTGATATGGAGTGATCTGGAGTGATCTGGAGTGACATGGAGTGACTGATATAGACCAACTGATATGGTTAATTGGAGATTGGACCAGCCAATCTTCCTCGAAATTTCCGAGTCGTTACCGAATGGTCGACCGAGCCGGCTTTGGGTTATCCGATCCGCTGAGGGGCTAGGGCTAAGGAAACAGAGCGGGTCGGACCAGTCACTTGAGTATGGCCGCACACTACCATTAGATCCATAAGACGGCTCACCACTCCTGATCCATGTCCACCAGACACACGGCATTAGTCCCACAGAAAGCTAAAGGTTTGGATATGCTTGCTTAAACAAGCAAGTTCTCTAGTATTGGTTGCATGAATTGAAATGAGACAAACTTCCGATAAAAACTTCAATAGAACCGTTTACTTTTGATGTGATTCGGAATATGGTAACATATATTCAATGAATGAACTTAAAAATTGATGTTTATACTGATCCATACAAGAAGCCTGCCTCTACAAGATGACCCGTCTACCTCGTGAACCAATTGCACACACGTACTCCAAGTCTCTTAATGCTTCCAAATGTGCGTTCCCACAGGGAATACATTTTCGGGATCAGTTTTTCTCACTAGAATCTACCAACACTGGAAATCTCAATGGATCGTAACAACAAGGCTTCCACCACTTACAAGACCATGTTCTCTCGAAGTCGTCTACTTAGGATTAGTATATAATAAACATCAAGTGCTTCACTGAGAACTTCCATCCCAGAATCATTCACCATATGGTCTTGAGCGTGAAACGCTTATAAAAATCTTGTATCGTTACTTCTAGCATGGATTCTGACTTAGAGGCGTTCAGCCATAATCCAGCAGATGGTAGCTTCGGCTCAATGCTGTATCAAACAAAGCCATACCAATTATCTGAATGAGCGGTTCCTCTCGTACTAAGTTCAATTACTATTGTAACAACAATGTAGGGTAAACTAACCTGTCTCACGACGGTCTAAAGCCAGCTCACGTTCCCTATTAGTGGGTGAACAATCCAACGCCTACCGAATTCGGCTTCGGTATAGGCGAGCCGACATCGAAGAATCAAAAAGCAATTCGCTATGAACGCTTGACTGCCACAAGCCAGTTATCCCCGTGGTAACTTTTCTGGCACCTCTAGCCTCAAATTCGGTATTAACGCGATTACGCCAATCCGGTTACCATCATACTTTTGTGGCATGTCCACTCGGGTGAGGTTTGCAGAGGCAGTGGTTTGTCGGACAGTGAGATATTAGGCAATGGGGAGCAGCGTATGGGGAGACAGGGGCTTTTCATTGTCCTTTTGAGCGGGCGAGAAGTCTTCTTAAGCGGGCGACAAGTCTTCTTGAGCGGGGCTAGACTCCCGAGTGGGTGCATCGTTGTGTTCAAACTCAGGCACAAGCGGGCATAAGAAGACTCCGAGTCCCAAGACGATGATGATTCCTCCGTGAGGGAAGAATACATTTCCTTGTGTGATTGCTTCAACCGACTTATTCAGAGAATAGTGAATATGCATTGTGCTCAAGTACTCAGTGCTATGGAGATGTGTTCGATGAAGCTGCTGACCGTCTATCAGGGCTACCACCCACGTCTGGACCAGACCGCCAGTGCTATTATAGATTACACTGATTATGCAGGGAAGTTGAGTAGAAGAGATGGAGTGACGTTGACAGCAAAGACGTCAAACCAGCAATAGAGGTTCGGTCTTGCACAAATTTGGGTTCTTTGATGTTTTGAGCAGAGAATGATGTGAACGGTGGTTGGCCGAAATGTATGCTGCCGATGCCCCACAATGATAACGTAATACAACCAGACGGCTAAGTGTCCTGAAGATGAGTGTGTCCCTGAAGATGAGTGTGTCCCTGAAGAGGAGTGTGTCCGTTGAAACTGCTATGTGGAATAGCTTGCGGTTCATTTACAAGGAGTCTCCCATTCTTCCTTACTCATCGGACAAGACTCGTGGGACCAAGGCCGCGGCTGGTGAGGGTCTAACGAGACGAGACAATTGCGGTACCTTGTGGCGGAAGGGATCGCCGTCTTCAGCAATCGGACCTTCATAATGAGGGCTCTCTGTGACAGGACCGGTACGGCTCAAGGCAAAGAGAAGGGGAGTGATGCACGATACAAGACTGGTATTTTCGGTGCTGCGGGTTGGACAGAAAAAGCGTCAGAGTGTCGAGACAACCATTGTTCAAACGGTGGACCGATTAATCCAAGAGGGTCTTTTAGTGGTGGGAATACCGGGAACGAGGCGTAGCCCTCGGCAGAATCTCTAATTCAGGCTTTTCCTGGGTCGAGCCGATCCATAAAGACAAGAATTGCTAGTAAAGATGGATGCAGTGGATGAGAAGACTGACATGACAGACAGTTCCAAGAATTACAGAGTGTGTTGACGGTTGGACTCGCCAATTTACCGAGCTAGTTATCCTTATCACCTTATTCACGTTTCCTATCGATGACCCTATCGATGACCCTATCGATGACCCTATCGATGACCCTATCGATGACCCTATCGAATCAGAGCTCAATACAACGTTACCATGGGCTTGGTTTTTATCCCTACCCAAAGTTTTGGCCCACTTCCCCTTGAACATTCAATCTTTTCGTTAGGTTTACGTGACTTTGGGTGACTTTCTGTGGAGCTTTTGTAGCCGTAAGGTCTGCAATACAGTCTACTCAGCCATTAGCATCAGTCTGGGAGATACTCTGATGCTAATGGCCGAGTCACTTGAACGGTAAAGACTGTGTGCCCATAGGTACCTTATAGAAGGGCGCTGTCACTGGATATGTACAACAGTTCTGGACTTGTGAATCCAATGGAGTAAACTAACGGGCATTGATACTTTCTTGAAAACACGGTTCTCAGAAATAGGAGACGCTTTTGCTGAAAAGAGAGGCAGCTGGTAAACCCCCATCTACTATGATGCGACCGCTGATTGAAGACTTTCAACTTGAAGTGATGGAGCCTAGCACTGATACTTACAGGTACTCAAGAGACTCCGGGTCAATAGTACTAGAGGTCAGTGAAGGCTGCACTCGAACCATGAGAAACCGTACCTAAGTTTGATCCGGAACCAAGTCTTACAGATTGAACAACTTTGGGTCTGGGTTTTAAAGGGCAAAGCTAGTATCTGAATCTTCTCGGATATGTTGATTTGAATCTACTGCAATAAAGAAAGCAAAGGACCGAATCAAGTAACTGGAGAGTTGCCAGCATATGATTCGGGAGTACAGCATATGTTACGAACTTGTCGGATGAATTATGGATCGTTTGTTCAAATGACTATTACGGTGTGAACATCATGTTTCTTGAGCCAATTCATTGACACAATGGGACCACGAATACGGAGGAGAGGTATTGGAGCACACAGTGTACCCTGACCGAAACACTGCTCTGGTCGAAAGCTGCCTGGGCTGAAGCTGCGCAGACCGTGATCTTCCCCATGACGATTTTTCACCTACGACAGACCGTGACCACTGTTCACAGTCGAGACGGACATTGTGCGATCGGGCAGATGGTCTTCTCGTCGAAGTAACCAATGGCCGAGTGGAACGCAATTTTTGGAATTGAACCCTTAGATCACCTTTGGGATCCTACAGCACCAACATCCTGTCTGTTCCGGCTTGGACACTACCGTGCCATCCCCCTAGACACTTTTCACGCGGCGTTGGCCCCACAAAACCCCATGGGAATGCAAAAGCTGGAACAAACAAGTAACTGGCCTCGACCTCCAAGCGACAACATGTTCCCGGGAGCCGCTTCTCCCAAGTCCAAGCTTCTCCATACCTTCGCCCAATTTGCGGCCCACTGGAAACCGCAGTAAACTCTCCAGCCAAGTGATGCCTCCGCAATTCAAAGGAAGCATTTCTCCTGGCCAGCGGCGGCAGAAATGTGTCCCAGACTTAGACCGCTTCCCTACGACATTGGACTCAGGACTAACGGTTTACTGGAATTTCTGGGTCCTCAATACTCGGTCTAAAGATGTGTAAGTGCTAGTATTTCGAAAAAAGTAGAAATGTCCAACACAAGTTCTGACTCAGATTACCCTTTATAAATGAAACAAACCGGCATGAAAGCTAGCGAAAAGGATTCTCAATGCTTGACTTTGAAATGTTATTTGTTTAAACCATAAAGTGGATAAAGATAAAGTGGATAAAAATAAAGTGGATAAAGATAAAGTGGATAAGATAAAGTGGATAAGAGTGGATAAAGATAAAGTGGATAAGATATAGTGGACGTAAAGTGATTGGATTCTTGGCTTTTGTTACCGTCTAGTGCTTAAGGAAATGCACTGGTTGATTGCTGAAATAAGGCACCTAGTGCAGGAAAGTGTACAGTGCTGAGTTGCACCACCTTTGACGGTCACGGCCTTACAGCCCAAAAGATCCCAATCGGGCTAGTTCTAACGGGAATGGCGTCTGAGGGGTAGCTTGAGCCTACCACCCACGACGTTGCATCGGACGAAAGCGCCACGTTGTCCGATAAGCTGCGGTGGCCTTGTCTACCTCGAAGGTAGGCTGGAATTGGGTCCACATATCCCCATGCAGGATGCCCATGATTTCACCTGCCGAGTCGTGCAATTGGTTACAGGGACAATGAAGCTAGACCGGTAACGGAGTGCTGACCTTGGGAAGAGAACAGCGGTATGGATCATACTTCCGGGGTCCTTCTTTCAGAGCGTAGGGCCTGTTTCAGAGCGTAGGGCCTGTTTCAGAGCGAGGGCCTGTTTCAGAGCGTAAGGGCCTGTTTCAGAAAGTATCGGGCCTGTTTCAGAAAGTATCGGGCCTGTTTCAGAAAGTATCATGCCTTTCCGAGCGTATCAGGCCTATTTCGGGCTAATAAGGGCTATTTGCGGCTGGTCAATACTTCAGAGCATGGCTGATAAAGGGCATATACGTGGAGGTTGCCGCCTGGCTAGATGGCGAGTACATGACAAACGGCCCTGCAATTGCACCTGTGTATAAGACTTTGGATCTACCTAGTACATACTTGAGACTCGTACCCTCAGGACTTTCCCGCTGCTTCCAACAATGGACCAGCAGTGCCCATGCTAGCATATCCAGAGCCGCGGTTGTATGCAGGACATGAACCCGTTCACGTTTGTGCGTTTGAATTTTTGGGTGCTATCAATGTGATGTACTTGTTTTGTTGGCAGTTTTGTTGGCGTTTCACTGGGCTGTTTGAAAATCACTACTGGCGATGGTAGGGCTTCAGGTCTCTCTATACAATGTAATGCGTGGTAGTATGTAGTAGCGCAGGCACCCACGCTGCGCTGCCTACTCCTTCACACCCGTGCTACGCATTGGCTTGCCTTGGTACTTGTCTGGGAAATTATTAGAGAACTTTGTATGGGCTTCGCCTTACTTCACTTGTTTAAAATGCGCTACCACGTTCACCAGCCTGGCCTGTTGCTCACCATTATCCAGTGTCCTATCTTGACGACGCCAAGAAAACATGCACGGCCTTAGGCTCGCTCACTGAACCTTCGCCAGATTTATTATGGACAAAAATCAACATCTCCACACATTTGCGTGACAATGCGGGCTCCCTGATTAACTGACTAGCCTGAGAAAACACACTGGTAACTGCACGAGCCGAGAGTCGCTTTGTTCCACCTATTGACAGCACAACTTGGCCCAGAAGCCCTTTTCCTCTTCGACGTTTTGCTGCTCATACTGCGAGACTCTCTGGTTGCCATATGTCTGCGAGCTTCTCATCATGCCTTGGCTTCCGGAAACGTTGTTGTTATTGTTGTTGTTGTTGTTGTTGTTGGCATGCGCGCTGACACTCGAGTTGGGTTGATACTCTTGCTTGATGGGTGGCAACGGCCGGTTGATCAAGTGCTGCAACTTTTGCTGGTGAGACTGCGCGGCCGACAATTGCTGCTGCTGCTGTTGCTGCTGCTGTTGGGACTGGTTGATGTTGCTGTTCAAGTTGTTGTTTCCTGCTGACTGCGTGATCATGTTGGCCTGCTGGCTAGAATGGTGAGGCCTGGAACGGCGCAGCTCCCGGTGCCGTCTCTCCCGATCATTAGGTGGGTTGGGGTGCCCGTAGCCATGCAAGTTAGGCTTTTTGTTGATGGTCGAATCCCATCCTTTTCCATTGTTCAAATGCATCCAGTCAAAATCGCCGTCACAACGCAATCCCATGTCGTCCAATGCTGAAACTAATAACATTCGGTACTCTTCGTAAGGGGGTTCTGCTTCAAATGGCAAAGAACGCACCGACGTCAAGTAGTCGGCGAACTGCTTGGGTAATCCTTCACACAAAATCGGAGCTAACGTCGTGCGCTTCTTGTCGCCGATTTTCTCGTACTTTTGTTTGTTTGTGGGAGCCTTCAAACCTTGCCAGGGCAACTGGCCTCGTAAGAAGTAGAAAAAAACGTGGCCTAAAGCCTCTAAATCGTCTCTTCTCAGTTGCTCACGTCCCAAGTGCGTGTTGATGGACATGTACCGGGCAGTGCCACTCAAGGACTTCTTTTCACGGTAGGGGATGTGTTGCTTTGTGCGAGGGTCCCGGTACTGCTTGGCCATACCGAAATCTATTAAATGGACCTTGTTTTCGTCGGGGAGACCCTGGCGTCCAATGAGGAAGTTGTCAGGCTTGATGTCTCTGTAAATCAAATCATGGCGATGCACCTCCTCGATCAAGTTCAACATTTGCAATGCCACTTGCACCACAGTCTTGACAGAGAACCGGCGGCCACACCAATCAAACAAATCTTCTAAAGATGGCCCCAAGAGGTCAATCACGAGAATTGAATGCAAGCCTTCCTGGCCAAAATAGTACGCGTTGGGAATCCCGTCGCACCCCTGTAAGTGTTTATAGGTTCGGTACTCATCACGCAACTGGGGGGCCTCGGTTTTTCGAGGTTCGAACTTAATGGCCACAGCAACGCCATTGATGATATTGCTTCCTTCGAAAAGAACGCCAAACGAGCCCTCGCCGATTTTCTTGCCGATCTTGTAGTGCAATCCCACCACGGAGTTGTTGTTAGACGACAGAGAGCTGGTCACGTTCATGTTATTTTGATTAGAGACGGCAGCGGCGGCTATAGCGGCGGCTGACATGTATTAGAAACGAGCGAAAAGCTAGCCGGGGCGCAAATATGGGGGCCGGAATGTCGATCTTGAGGGATTTGGGCAAGATCCAAAAAAGAGCAAACGCGATGGCGAAGCCAGAAAAAATGGTTCACGAGTGAAGGAGACAGAATTGCAAACGCACAAGTGAAGAAACCACGAGCTAGTACCCAAAAAAATACCAAGTCTAGGAACGGAGATTCCCTCGGCAATAAGAAAACAACCGAAGAATATCTAGGAATTGAAGTTGAGTATTCCTTAATTCAAAGGAATCTGAAGAGCTGGCGATACTAGCAACGAGAGAAGAACAGCACCGTGAGCTAACCAGGCCAAGGAGGGTGCCGGGTTTGGGGAGGAAACACCAAAAAAAACAGGCCGAAAAGGGCAGGGGAGAGGAGAAACTGAAACGGCACGCGGGGTCGAAGGAGACACACAGATAGTGACTCGTGGCAATGACACGGGGGTGAGGGGCTCCGCTGGCGAAAAGAGTGGCAGGTGTGCTCTTTGGGACAAAAGAAAGAGTAGTTTTTGGGAGTAAAATGAGAAAGGCCCGGAAAAAGAAAAAAGGCGGTCGTTCTGCGCGCGACCCAGAGCAAGGGTGCACCAAAAATAGCCGCGAGCAAAGGGCGAGCGGGTATGATTCCTGGATCAAACGAGCCGGCGCGGCGGCCGCAGGCGGGGCAGCTCCGGTCGTGCGCCGACCGCCGAGAGCAGGTTGAGATCCGTACACCCGGGGAAACCGTCCCCCTGGAGATCCGTACACCCAACACCTCCCCCTGAGTCACATCCGTACACCGCCCGCGCCCCCCGCGCCGCCGCCCGCGTACTAGGGTCAGCCCCTCCGTGCCCATGGCCCCCTGTGCCCCGATGAATGCGTCTGTGCTTGATCAGATCATGATGGAGGATATCTCCCGCCATTGTACCCAAGAGTTCATGGCATTCCATCAATGCATGAGCAAGCCTCCTGCAGAAGACTCATGTGCGACGGAACAGGCCAACCTCAAGACGTGTATCAAGACAAGTGTGCCAGCGTTCCAGAGAATCAACGGCTTGTGTGCCGACAAGCTCCGTGCATACGAGGCTTGTTTGAAGGAGGGAGGTACTAAGGCTGGGTGCCAGAAGGATTTAGATCGATTGAGAGATTGTGCTTTGGGAGCTCTTCAGCAATCCAATAAATAGGGACGATTGATTACAGGCTAGAAACAGGGTGGTGATTTGGGGGCCTGTTTCTGGGCGATGTTATAAGGACCCATTGCTAGACGAATGATGGCATAAAGTACCAGCTAGGAGAACGCCAAGTTCAAATAGATGCTGCGCTAATAGCATACTTCTCGTGGAATAGTATATTGAGGTATAAGAGTTGGGTTCGGACTGATATTTTTTCGACGTGTACGGGTAAGTTGTCATGGCATTTATCAGACTATAGCAATGGCGCAGGTTAAGAGGGGCCCTCCACGGCGCATGCTTCCCAATCACGTGAGGCAGATATAGCTTTGATGAAAAGTGCTCGTGGCTACCTCCCCAAACTGACTGGTTTTGCAATGAGCACTTCCAGCAGCGGTTCTTAGGGTCGGCGCCGGTATTCTGAACTTTTCAACTTTCCCTTTGGGGTTTGTTGGGTATAACAGTGGGGGGGGGGGGGG
>WFIW01000058.1:0-61329 GCA_009756535.1 Metschnikowia sp. UFMG-CM-y6306 | reverse complement strand
AACTTGGCATGCACATCCACTAACTCTTTGGGAACGTACAATTTGCCGTTGTCTCCTAGCACTGGGTCGATAATGAGCACAGGGGTTCTGTCCCCATTTTTTTTCTCCATGAGAAGTCTCACTCTGTCATATACCAAAGCCATTATCTCTGGCCCAGGGCAATAGCGTTAAAAAGAGGTGTAAATACCTAAATTTGGCTAATAACCCTTTAGGCAGTGGCCATTGTTAAAATGATTATAACACCTATTGATCATACTAAGACTCTTGGTGACTTATAACTTCCGTGTTACAATGCTTTTCCTATGTGTAATTATATATAGAGAGAAGCTCCGTTCGCATGTATGTATCTCATTAGTCAATCTCCATTAACAGTAGGTCAATCGTTGTGAACTGGTCTCCAAACCGTACGTGATAGTTCCATACGGCTTTCTAAGAATTTGGTATTTTTTCTATAATATATTTTGATCTCCCTTATCTCCCTTATCTCCCTTTTATCCTTAGATATCTTATCATTCTTGTATGATACTTGCCTTTATTGCTATTTTTATCATATGCATTTCTCAAGAATGTAGATTTTATGATAAAACTCATGAATGAGCCCAGACAGGCTTTGATTTGAGCGCCAGCTATAAGTTTCCATCTCACGCATTCATTATCACTCCATTTATTGTCTTTTCTTACGACCTAAATCCAACCACCGCATGAAAGGAATCTCGTCATCGTCTATAGGTTTGTTGGATCCTTGGCGCTACCGAGGAATAGTAAAAAGCTGCTCGATACCTTGCTCCTCACAGAAATTCACAAGGTCTTCTCCCTTGAACTCACCCCATTGTCGGATCTTAGTTCCACCGCGAAATGACGTGTCTGAAACTTCGTTTGGCTCTGACGAATAACTTGATCCAGAATGCCGCATCGGATTTCGGACGTTTCGGTATCGCTGCCACAAACCTTGTGAGCTGATCAAAAATGGTTAAGATCGACCCATCGGGGGTTGCACACCAATTGGTCCACATATATCCACATGTAGCACTTTGCCTTGAAAATGGGCCCTGCGGAAATTAAAAAGTTTACTGTGATAATCCCAACATTGTCTCGAATACGTGGGCAAACTAAAATTACAACTGTGTGTAAGTACCTGTTAAGCCTTTAAATTACTTAATGTTTGCAAGGTTTTGAGTAAACCACAAACCCGGTCTTTTTGGTTGGTATGATTAACAAGTAGTAACCAAAGGTAGGGATGTTGGCACTGTCACGTTCGCAGCAAAACCAAGAATGACTCGGCTTTTCCATAAACAGGGAGGAGTGGATAGGCTTCTTCACATATTTGTGTTCTATCAATCTTTAGTGCTCTCAACGAGTCTAAACTTCTACATCCAAGCTTTGCAGTGCTAAATCTACTACGGCAGAAGAATTGGCTTATGCTGTCTTGTGTGTATATACAAAATGGCATTTTTTTTTTTTCTGGGGGTAAATCAAGGTTTATCATGGTTTTAGGGTCTTTCCCAATGAGTCTGGAAACAACCATACCTTCTGCAAGATTCAGCAACCACGATTGATAAAACCAACTCATTTAACTCTGGGTAGTGGCCAACAAAGATTTGGCCCTTAGGGTAAAGGCTTCCATAATCAATCACTGGCAAGAACAGATGACATGACCCACACCTCTCAATGAGTATTTAAGTTCCATGCAAGGTAGCTTTGTGGAGACTTTTGCGTATACTGATACTGATTAGGTAATGTACAACAAGTGCTTACGGGTTCAATTCCATGAAGAACAGCAGAGTGATGAAAAGAAAAACACATTCCGTTACGAACTCAACAAATCTCTTTATGGTTCAAAGTGAGTGCCACTTATTGGCACAGACCATTAAAGAACACTTATGAATCTCGGATTCAGAAACTGTCTGAACGAACCTTGTCTCTTCAAGAATACCTTATATATCTATAGAGATAATAATGTAAGATTTTGAATTATAAAGACTTCTTGTCGCACACCGCAGCTGCTGGCACATATTTTAGTTAGGACTCTTCCATAATTAGTATCATTATTACTATTATTTACAAGTTTATAGTTAATCTTTTATTATTTTTATTTAATATCCTTCTCGTAGATAGCTTGATCAGTCGTTAGACCATTGTCAAAGATTCCCCACTGCTGCTCTATATAAGAGTTGATTTTCATCAATGTGGCCGTTGTGACGCTATCGTCGGCTCCAGTTCCATGGCTAGGTTTTTTTCTATTACCTACATCTGAATAAGATTCTTTCTTTATCTTATATCACTCACCTTAACGCTATCATTAACAATACTTTTTCTATACAGAAGATAACAAATAACTTTAGCTTTATAATATTTGTATCCTTTATAACTATTATATGCTTTACCTTCACTCCAAAGTCTTACTGCTTTTTGTGCTTCTACAAAATTGTTATTTTTGGTAGTAAAAATAGCTCCAAATCCTTTCATTGGATCTCCAGTAACTTATTCTATATATAAAGTTTCAGGCATTCCACTAGTATTTATCTCATCACTTTAAATGCATTACTATTAGAAATTCAGAATTCTTAATCATACTACCAACCCACATATACCCGTTTACCTGTTTTATAACTAAATGATGAACGGTCGGGATAGTCATACAACCAGTTCTTATAGCTATTAAATCCTTTTAAACCATCTGATTTGCTCTGCTCAGTTTTGCCATCTGAATTATACCCGAAAAACACATTTAAAGGAACCTGAGCTGTATCAGAGCTACAAGTAGGAGACGATACTTTACGCAAATTCGAACTAGAATTGCTCCATTTTCTCGCTACGACTGCTTGCATAAAAATAGCAAAGATTATTTTAATCAACATTTTGTACCAAGATTATCATATCAAATATTTTATATCTAGCTTTAGTTATCTTATTTTTTATGTATTTTTTTATATTGCCCCCGTTTGTATTGTCCCCATTTAACTTATCCTTTTATATTGCCTGCTAATTTAATAAATAAATATTTGAACATATGTGATCACAGATATAGGGTGAGAAATAAAATGCAATTAATGCAAACAAATACTTCTTATATTAATTTATTTACTTATTTATTAAATTTATTTTCAGCTTCTTTAACTAACTTTACTTAACATATACGGGGTAGTAGGGATTCCAAGAACACTAAGGCTTTTTCCCTCCCTTAAGTGGTATTTTTATAACTTGCATGTGTCGTGTCTCTACATAGCATTTGATCATGTTCTCTTATTTTATTTTATTTTTTTAGATTACTCAGACTTGAACTGAGATACATCCATTTGGACTGCTCTACCATTGAGCTATAATTCATTTCTTTTTATGCAGTAGATAGATTTGAACTACCATAATAAAGGCATGAGCTTTATATGTTACCTATTGCATTATACTGCTTACCTATGACATAGCAAGATTCGAACTCGCATAATAATATCCGTGATAGTATGCACTAACCATTGTGCTATATGTCATTATATATAAAAATTTATAGACTATATATAAATAGCCTACATAGCGACTTATATCCTTAATTTATTTATCCGCCCCCTGAAGGGGACGGGATATAATCATAGCCCCCAAATTTATATTTTTTATTACTCCCTAAATAGCTTTTATTTATATCTCTACAAGTCGGGCATTATGTATTTTTTTACGCATAGCCAGCGAATCGAACGCTGATAGCTAAAAAGCAACTGCGTAGCAAGTAGATTAGTTTACCAATACCGAGCTATCCATTTTTTATTCGCCTCGCATCAGATTCGAACTGACATCTCTTATAGTGACATTATAAGGCTTTACAATTAAGCTACCAATGCTTACTGAGTCGACATGATTCGAACATATATAGGCCTAGCTCAAAACTAGGTGACTTGCCAATTAGTCTACGACTCATATCTAAAATTTTTTATTACATACTTTTTTTATCATCTTTTTTTATATCTCTCCTATATTTTATATATAACTTTTTATTATCTATATTGAATATATTCCCTTTGGGCGGGTTATTTATCATTTCCCCTCAGTTTATTTAGTACTATATTATACCTTATTTATTTTCTTCTCCATAATGTTTATCTAAATATTATATCTCCCGCCCACCGAAGCTGGGCGGGTATATATATACCCTTAGAGTATATTATATCGGCAAAGAAGCTATTAATAGCTCTTTATGTTGATGACATACTTATCTTCGGTCAGGATATCAGTGAAATTATGAGAAATCTTTGGGTAACACCTACAAGATGAAAGATCTTGGAATTGCCCGAAACTTCATTGGAACTAACCTTCTCATAAAAGGATTCTATTAAAATCCATATGGGTGACTATGTTGAATCGCTCCTAGAGAGCTATGATATGCAAAGATGCAAGTGATGGTTCCTGCTAATAACGAAAAGTTCGACAAGACACTTGAAGAAGATGTTGAACTGTGCGACGAAACCGACTATCGATCATTACTTGGCAAGCTACTTTATGCTGCTAAAACTCTTCGACTTGATATTATGTTTGTTGTCCTGAGGCTCTCCAGATACCTCTCAAGGCCAAATGTTGAACACTTGGACCACGCAAGGTGCATCCTAAGGTACCTAAGAGGAACTACCAAACACGGGATTATATACCGAAGGACCTCTATTTGATCCTCTGTTACATTCGCTGAATATATTTGTTAGTGCAATGCCGTTTCTGGAAGTCATCCCAGCTAGACCCACCGAGGAGTACTACGCTAGAGTGAACGCTATCAAGCCTTTCTCCGATGCCCCATACCCTGATGGGTAAACAATAAGGACGTTACGATGAAGAACGTGACCTTTTCTCAGCTGGATTTAGCATCACCTAAATTTCCAACGAGGAGTTACAAGGTCCACTTTACAATTGTGTGAAGAGAATTGAATAGAATACTGGAAGGTATACCTGAATATTGCATGACTCAAGTGAGAAATATTTCATAGCTGTACCTAATACCAAAAGGAGACTGTGTGCGATCCAAGCTGACAAAAACCTACCTCATTTACTTGGGGAAAGGGGATTTCGAAAAAGTGGCTGTGTGCTCCGGTCGACGCTACAAGCAATTCTTAGGATTAAGTAAGAAAGGATTTTGGACCACTTCAATGACTTTCACGGCCAACTGTTTCTCCATGGCTTCATAAATCTCATCATTGCGAGCTCGAGTGGTGGTATAATCTCAGGTTTGGCTCTTCTGGTTTGGTTTGCGAGGGCCTGATTTGGTTTGCGAGGGCCTGTTTGTGTTTCAAAATCCCGTCCTGAAGCTAAGCTTCATTACACAATGATCCCACCTCTAACGGTTCCTCTCATTTTCACAATCCAGAGTTTCAATGGGTTCATTACCGCACAGCTCCCCAGGAAATCACTGACGTCTCTAGCACTACCCTTCCAAATACCACACTCTCTCAATATAGTTAGAAGCCACTATTATTAGTTGTCGAAAACAGGCCTTTTTGGGTGGCTCCCTTTTATTTTTCTCTTTTTTGGATATTTCAACGGGACACACCCGTGTGTTCGAAGTAGATGTTTTTGGTTTGCGGTGTCTTTCATGGTAGCACAGACTGAACAATCTTGTGAATTCACATGAGGAATATCTTCCCTCCAACCATCAAATTTCTGTCTCCATTGTGTTTCAGGAGGATGGATATAGATGGAGTGGTACATCTTCGCCAACTCCACTAAGTCCTCTTTCGGCCGTCCTGATCCCAGAGGAGTAATGGACCTAATTTTTCACATGGAGGCCTTCTTGTATCCGAGGTATACGGATTCTGTTCCATGGATACACCATTGAGGCATGCCGGCCGCCCATGGCTTGGACGAGGTGGCCAGCTACCTTATCGGTGCAACGCCGGGATTTTACCGAAGGCAACGGCGTGGTTTTCTCAGATCCAACCCGCCCCAGACGCCACTTTCCCCTACCGATAAGCCGGGGCGGCACCTTCTCCCCGGGGGTACGGCCCCCCGTTTCATCTGCAGAATCCTGGATGATCCTGGGCCATTCAACGAGTACATCTTCTCGTGGTACTTGACGTATACAAAAGAGCACACCAAACGGCTAAAGATATCCATGAATGCGTTAATGGATCAAGTCCATAATCGGAGAAAAAGAGAAGACAATGAGACCACGAGGTCATTGAAATCACTCAAGACCCGCCACCAAAGCCTAACCCGTTATAATGTTGACAGCGTCACCTGTAGACAAGCGGTGCAGTGCATGAAACGGCCTTGGTCTTTTCAAAGTGTAGACGGTGCCGTTGCTTCAGGACCAAAACATCTGCAGCACTGACCAAGAAAGTTTCCACAATGTCCAAGTGGGGCCACTCAGGTGCAAAAATATTTCGAAGTGGTAAAATATGGGGATTCTTCTGAATGTTTTGCTTTCTTAAGGTTTGCTTCTTTGCCTCGTTAAAGAATTGAATTCATATTTCGTAATTTACATACTGACCTTGCCATCGCCAGATCCACCGCGGGCGGTGCTCCTGTAGAACGGATAATTCTGTTGACAACCAAAGCGCGCTATGCTTAGCCACTGCGCATACCTTGGTTGCCAGGACAACCAGAATACGTCAGGCGGTTAATGGGTGAATGTCGATCCCCACATATAAAAGCCTCACTGCCTGCCAAGTTCATAAGAGTAATCATACAAACCCAGGTTGGAGTGTCGTCTATGATGCCTCCTAGAACCAGACCCACTAATACTCATGTATCTAATAATAATAACAAGGAATTATCCAATCAATGAATTCCGTGTCTGCATTGGAGCTGGGTGCATGCAGGGCACCTTTAATCAACCATGGGCATGTGTCCAGTGTAATGACTCTGCAGTGAAGTTTATGTTCTCAAAGAGCCAGGTGTGGACTTCCTCATCAGGTTCGGTTACTTGTATCGTTTTTTTTTTTTCAAAACGACCACCTCTTAAACTAATGTGTATGAAAATTAGAACCACCAATAATCAATAGACGATTTTGTGGCAAGTTTAATGCTCCTTTTTGGCAAAACAACCTATAAACCTTATTCTTGAACACTGTTATCCAAGAGCGGTCATTAAGAAAAGTTGCAAAAGCCCATCTTACTTCTTACCACTTTTTAGTGCTAGTAGGCGTATGGCCGTGCAACGACTAGTGTTTGGGTAAGCTAACAGTTACTAGCCCGACACACAAATACTTTCAAAGATTAAAGCACGTCAAATCCTTCAGAAAGAAGTATCTTTGAATGAAGAGGGTTTCTTTTCTCACTACAAAGATGTGGTTTTTATGTTCGTCTGTAAAACCGCATATCATCGATGCATGTGTCCAAAAGATCGGTAGTTCGTAACTTTTGGTATGAATCATATTCCATGGTGAGTCCGAAAGATTAATTGGGTTTGAGCAGGGTCTTCTTATGCTTTACACTTGGCAACATTGCTGGCGGTACAGAGCAAGATTGCTGGCGGTACAGTGGGCGCTATCGCTGCCAACAAACTAGAAGACAGATTCAAGGAAGGCCATAACCATCACTCGTATGGTGGTCCAGGACGTGGAATGGAACACGAATCTGGTGGATCCAGCAAGATGGGAAGTACGGGCGACTCTTGATTGTATCTTCTTTTGTTTGGTGTCAAGTCGACAAGATTTGCTCTAGCATTTGTCGATTCGGGTGTGTTTAAAATTCCATGGACAACAAATTAACCATTTTTGACTGCATCATGACTCATGAACGAGACACAGTCTCCCTAATGCTTGCAGCTATGCGTCCAAATTGCACCAGAGACTCTATCCAATTTAGGATCATGTTTGGATCCTCACCGGTACTGTGTAAATAACCGCTGCATACCATAGTTGCTTCTTCACTCAAGTAGTGGGTGGCATAACAGCTCAGGAATCATTATGGATGCAAAGATATTGTGGGATTGACCTGGGTCTGGTTCTAGGAGCCATCTGTGGTGTCCCTCCTGTATCGATTACTGTTATGTATACACGAAGAAGTTCGGGCCAATGCCGTGGCTCCCTGGGCAGTTCCTTTTCACTTAGCGTGACTAAAGCCAACCGTATCAGGGTTCCGTAATCCCATCCACCCCGCTGGCCCTTTAGCGTAAGGATTGCCAGCTCAATGTGGCTGACTTGTTCCTTAGACAGCCCGAAGCCAGCTCGACTGCGTTGGACAGTTTCTATACAAGTATTGGTGATTCCAGGATCAACGAATCCATTTTCCTGATTGCTAGGCGACAAAAGAAATAGACCAACACACTCAATATGCGCTACGTATCCCAAAAAGGAAGTTAAAATTTACATGTTCAGACATCGCCATAGGAGAGTAAAATAACTATTGAGAAGAGGGAGCTGAAACAAAGTGAATGATTGAAGGGAACGTGGTGCTGGGGCCCGCGCTCATAACCTTTTGGTCGCCAGCGTTAGTGTGACTTGGCCCAGTACTGAGGAGGCTCAGATGTCTTCGTTTGATTCGGTCCATCTATGTACATAAGGGAAGCCACAGCTTATCAATGACATCGCATTGACATCGCATGACACCTATTTGCTCATGGTATGATTCATGACACCATCCAGCAGAGCATCTACACATGACACCAACATGCTTTGGATGACTTCACGGCTTAGGTGTGGGTCCCTCCATTGGCGGCCGGTCCACTTTCTAGACCACTTTCTCGACCACTTTCTAGACCACTTTCTCGACCACTTTCTAGACCACTTTCTCGACCGCTTGCGATGGTCACACCTCCCTTTCCAGCACCTTCATTTTCGTAATCGAGAGACATGCCGCCACATTGAGCGTTATTCAGGGTTATACAACCGGGGTTCCGAGCCCTTTCAACCACACTCAGCGCAGCTCTTCATTTGCAATGTGCCGGAAATCCTGGACCCTAGGCATGCATATCTCATCATCCTCACTCTCCAATCATTCCAGGTCTTCGTGGGCGGGTGAGGTGGACGTTTTGATGCGGTCAGATGTGGAGGTCTGGTCAGATGTGGAGGTCTGGTCAGATGTGGAGGTCTGGTCAGATGTGACAGTCTGGTGGTCAGATAAGACAGCATGGTGGTCCGGAGCCTCTTTTGGTCGGGAAAGGCCGATGTCTGATGTGGACATGTACCTCGTTTCACATTCCAACCCTGCCTTCTCCATATCTGTAGTCAGCTGCTTCCCTCAGTCCCACCAAGACACACAGCCCATGCCATCAGTTTGGCACGACGCAATCAAGGCAAAGGGCGGCGCCTTGCTGGGGTTTTCATCCAAGCCTAGTGCCTCCAGGCTCGACTTGGGTTTGATGTTGACAAATATCTCTTCCTCCACGCGGAACCGGATTTTCTCGTTGATGTCGATGAACAACTCGGTCTCATCGTCCGGCTGCCACACCCACGCCTTGTCGGCCGGCCGGAACGTACAGGCCTCAAAGAGGTAGTCCTTTGGAATGAAGATCTCGTCGAAAAACTCCATGCGCACCTTGATGCCCTCGGCCGAGCAGTCCGCAACATGCCCCGAGAGGATCTCGCCGATGAACGGCTTCCACACAATCATACGGAACTGCACCTTCACGTACGCCGCGCCATCGCCTGGTTTTAGCAACCCGTCCTTTATATCCAGAATGTCTAATACTGATACTGCAAGCCCCAAGTTGGCAATCACCTTGTTGGAGTATTTCTGATGCAACTCATCCTTAAGCACGTGGTGGATGGCCACACCGAACGATTGCGGAGGCACTCGTATGAGGTCCGACATCTCCGTCAAGATAAACATGTCAGCGTAGATTTAGATGGTGCTAAGGAGACTGATTGGAAAATTGATGCCTTGGAGTTGACCAATTTTGACTATTCTGGAAGTGCAATGCTGTAGTTGGCGCTGGAGGAGTGGGCGCTGATGTAGTGGCGCTGATGTAGTGGGCGCTGATGTAGTGGGCGCTGATGTAGTGGGCGCTGATGTAGCAGTTGGCGCTAAAGACCCAGTTCTAATTATTGAAAGAAAATGACCACCACTGGCAATTGGGCTGGAGCGGACGTGTGCCTTATCGAATCAACCTGCGATGATGACTGCTTGATCATTTGTTTGCAATGCGCGATGAGAAGATTCGTCTTGCAGTCTGTGCGGAAACCGGCTTGCAGCCTTGCTTGCCGTGTAACCCAAAAAAATTGCAGCCCCTCATTTGTCCTGGTTTTTTTACAGCCACTTCTTGAATGGCCTCCAAAACCCATGCCAAGGCTGCCCAACACGTCCCCTTGTCCAGTTGCTGCATGTTCCCTTAAATGGGTGTGCCACCAGCGAAGGCCCGCGATTCTTAGGCGCCCAGCCAAAGCCGCCTTCAGCAAGCTCTTGACGGTTGGCCACCATTCTCAGCAGGTTTTAACGGTCTCCGTGTCAGCATTCTTTAGCCGTGCTCGAAAGGTGAAATGCTCGAGAATATATAGGCGGAGCCTGCATATAGGCGCGGTCCTATCCCCTGCGCCACTCCTCAAGCACCATCCCCGGCACGTGCTGTCGCCTAGCAGACATGGCCAAGAACACCAAGATGTACACGTCCAAATCGTCCGACCGGCGACTCGCGGGCGGCAAAAGACCCGAGTCATACCTTCATAGTTCAGTTCACCGAAGCGCCGTCCGCAGCACGGCGGGGCCCTGGAACCCCAGCCATTTCAGGCTATTTGTCGGCAATCTCGGGCCCGACGCCACAGAGGAGGTCCTCGCTCAGGCCTTTTCCAAATACGCCAGTGTCAGTAGGGTGCAGGTGCCCACGGACCCAAAAACCAAGGAAAACAAGGGCTTCGGATTCGTGTCGTTTGCGTCGCTGGACGATTACTTACGGGCATTCAAAGAGATGAACGGTAAGTATGTGGGTCAACGCCCCGTGCAATTGAAGAGGGCAGATAAACGCAAGAAGTGACGAGGCGCCGCAACAGGCATGTGGAACAAGCATCGAAAGAGACCCATCCCGAAGAATTGGGTGCGGACCAAGGCCGTATGCGGCAACTTTTCGGCCGCGCAAAAAAACGCGCCTACACCAGCATCATCGTTACCGACTTTCATTCCCACGTCCTCCGATGCTCTCGTCTACAGTGCTCTCCGCTAGAATGCTAGCCCGGGGCAGCTACCGCTCTGCTCCAAGGTCATCCCTAGTGCTTCTCTCGGTTCGTTTCAACTCCAAGCTCCCGGAGAATTTCAATCCCCAAAAGAACCTCCCCTCAGAGGGAGAGTGGAAGCACTTGAAGCAGCACATTCCCGGCGAAGGGGTGCAGACAAACGATCTCAAAGACAGAGTGCCAAAATTCCCGTTTTCCAAGGAGGTGGTGCCCACGCTCTTGCCTCGCCCGGGGGTGCCGCGGGTCGGGCCCGACATGCCGTTCCGTCGGGTGATCCAGATCTTGAAGCGCAAAACGGCCCCGGAACTCATCTACGAGTCGGAGCCACACAGGCTCTACTTCCTTGCATGTTTTTGCTGCGCCGTTGTGTTTGCAGTGTACGGGTGTGTGCTTTTGGAGTTCTCGTACTTCAACGCAACCAAGAACTACGACGAAAACACCACGGAGGAAAGCGAGCCGATCCGCAAGCGCAAGTGGGCCATCGACTTGCTCCTGTATGGATCTCTAGGAGCTGTGGCGCTCTTTGCCGCATACCACTTCATCACGTTCCCCTCCCGCTTGGTGCGGCGCATGTGGTACCTTCCGGGCCCGGTGGAACATATTAAGTTCTCGTCGTACCCGCTTTTACCGGGGCAGCCCACCCCTGTTTACACAGTTCCCTTGCAAAACTTGACGAGAAAGCACACGGCTCGGGTGTGGACTGGAAAAGGCTTCTACGGGACCGCAGACAAATCGCTCTTCTTCTTTGTGTTGAAGGAGGCTGGGCAGAACAAATCGTGGATTGTTGATCGCAGGGGCTTCTTCTGGTCGGACGGGCGTGTTTTCGATCTCCTCTTTGGCAAGGAGACCATTGCAGCAGCGGAAGCAGGCATTCCCTACGATGAGCAAATTGGTATAGTCAACCGAGAAGTCAAGAAGAAGAAGAAGGAGTTGAGAGAAAAACATGGGATATTTTACCAGTGGAAGTTGGGTGCTGCCGAAGCCAAAAATGACTTGAAATCGGCCTCGAGCTACGTGAAGGAATTGACTTCGAAGCAGCAGCGGGTTCTTCCCAAGGGGAATGAGAAGGACCGCGGTGGAAAAGATCTCCCCGATGCTAAAGACAATTGATTCGACGATACGATTTCCAAGGGCTCGAGAGATGTCAACCAAAGATAACCGGTGACGAGAAGTAAGACTGATGGGATCAGGTGTCTATGACGGACTTTAGCCTGCAACGCTTGGGTCAACTTGGGAGAAGGGTCCCTCAAGGCTAACAACCCATCTTTGCTTTACCCCATGAATGTGCAATGAGCTTCTGCTATCCCATGGAAGCGTCTGCTATCCTATGGAAGCTTCGGCAAAACCAGTTACTAGATGGTTCGATTAGGCTTCCCTATACCCAGATTGGACGACCATAAAGGTGAGCACAAACCAGACTCCAAGATTCAATAGCCACCCAGGAAAAAAGCCGTGCTGTTGCTCATTTGAGCCGCTCAAGCCGTTAGGCCCGCAATGGAACGAAGCGATACGATGCTTCATTGATTCAGAACGCACTCATGAAATCGTGGAGTGTTCATCTTCCTGGTCTCTCGAAGTCAGCGTTAGGCGATGTTATCAACACCCCCAAACCAGGAACGTTATTGGCCTCCGCAACCTGTTTCTGGCCAGTTGATTGCTTCTTAATCGGAAGTTTGTGGACCTCTTTGGAGTCTCCAATGCCAATCTGTCCTGCTGCGTCGACCATAATCATGGCAGTAACGAAGATGATCCACTTGATACATGATATGAGTTGTCGTGCACGTCTAACAAGTTACCGCACGGAATGTGCAGTGTATCTCCAAATTGGCTGAAATACTCACCCAGGGAAGACTAGACTGTGGGATGAGTTTGATGAGTTTTCTTGATTCGGACCCAATACAGCCTAAACTTGCCTCGGATTACAACCTGATGTGGGCCCTCGGAGGTGCCAAATATAGTGAGTCAAATGGCCTATCACATTATCCGCTATCATGAAACAGATTCCACTTCGGACGCTGAGGAATGTTCGGGTATACACTCAAATTTTCCGTGCAGCCCGAACCCAGACGTTTCGGGCGGCGTTCCTGACCATTAAGGAGAACACTTCTAATGAACACTTCATTAATCAGTTCCGCCTCATTTGTGTCCAAGCGCCTTGAGAGAGACTAGCCCGGTCAAACCCCAGGGCCATTTTCATCACTTGCATTCCGGCCCTTGTCTCACCGACGTGGTACTTCCAGATGAACCCAGGGCCCCAGACGCCCTGACGGAGTAGTGATTGGGCGCGTCGACTTCACCTGAAAGGTGGTGTATGGTAAAGGACAGGGTTGGCGAATCACCATGATGGCCAAGCATCTGTCAATAGCATAGCTGATCCTTCAGACTGTCTCTCCATATTGCTCCATATAGCTTTCAGCATCACGAGCCTTTGAGGTACCGGTTGACCACGCCCAAAAGCAGGAGATGGGCGGACGCAGTTGTGTTCAAGAGTGTATCGGCATGGAGAAATGACCAAGAGTCAGGTAAATCTGAAAAGCAGGCAGGAGCTAACGGACCAGCATTCCAAACTTGAGTTCCACCCCTCCATTCCACACCTGCGTTCCACTTTCGCTTCACACTTCAGGCCTGCACCTTCCCTGTTTAACATACGCTGTCCACAACTTCAATATGGACACGGACGGTCGAATGAGACGAAATGGATGGTCAAAGAGGAAAGACCACACATATTCAAACGTGAAAGACTCGACGGATGGCTGGCGTCATTCGGCAAGACTGGTCTTCCCTTAAGGTTGATTTCACGGGGCTGACTTGAGCTCAGCCCCAAAAATGACCGATACAATCGAGCAAGACCATTAAGAGGCAGAGAAACTCGGCAACCTGAAGAAATGAGAGTGGGCCAGTTCGTGAGACGCTGGCTTCAGCTTCACCTTCTGAACTTTTGCCGTCTGCTTTCGTAAACTCTTTTTTCCTGATCCCAAGTTGTCTGAATCGTGTTCTCGAATCTGATCACGCGGTAAAGACAAGAGCAGAGAAGCAGTAATCGTTGATCAAAAAAAGAATCTTCGCCTTGTATATAAACACAAACAAGTCTCTCAAGAGCTAGTAACGGCCCTCGTGCACAGGAAACACTGACATTGCAGAATTCATGCTGAGCTGATGTGTCCTAGGTTCTCTTCAAATCCTGCACCCGGCATGCCAAAGCATGAAGGATTAGGTCTAGCCTCCAAGCGGCTCCCCAGGTGCTCGGACCTTGGCCAAGAACGATCCCCTGACAATGGCCGAGTCTTGTGACCTGATGAATTTCCCTGAACAGGCTTATTGCTAGCTCCTTGGTATCTGTGTTGAGCATGATTGATCTGGTGTGGAGATGTAGTTCGCCCTGTTCATAGCTTGGCTCGCGTCCCCAGTACACCGAAGAGATGCCAAGTCTAGACTCTTCCTAGTTTCCTCACTGCATGCTTGAAACAAACTCATAGAAACTGGCCGTTGAAGCTTCTAATAATGTGTGGACCCGTTCTGGGCCGGAGGAGTTCTGCAGTAGAGTAAGATATATAGAAATTATTAGATAAAGAATAATAATGTCCGACAATAATGCCGGCATACGGCCGGTATCGCCCCGCAAAGCAGGGCCATTATATATATATGACATTTATTAATATAAAATATTTATATGGCCTTTCTGATAATAAAAAAATTGTAATGCCCGCTTAGCAGGGGCTTTTATAAAGTAATGTTTCTCTAATAGTTAGATAAATCTATCGGTAATAGTTCTGGGACACTATATCCACCGTTATCTTCTATAATGCACATTCTGGGCCGTCAGTAGACCTTGCAATTTTTTCATTGCATTTAAGTAGTTTATCTAGTTTATTAGGTGCTATAAATTTCATTGTTACTTTCATTAAAATACGTACTATAGGACTACATATGATTAATGCTCCTTATTTGTTTGAGCTAGTGCGCCGTGTAGGGGATATTTGGTTATATTACTTTGTGGGTAATATTTTATATTTAGAGATTATTTATCATCTATATAACTCTATATAATCGCCTATAGTAGCAGATTATAAAAGCGATAGAGTAAAAGAAATATGACTTTTAAAATTTATTGCTGAAAAATTGATCATGTTGAAGTTAATGAATTTTTACTTATCAAGGAAAAACAAGCTGATTAGTTAATCATAATATATTAAAACTAAGATATCTTAAAGCTATATTCTATATTGCTCAAGAATATGATTGAAAATACACCTTAATAGGGATAAGCAAACAGCTAAAATCAATAACACCTCGGCCTACGGCCGGACAAAGTATACAAAGTCGGGAAATAAACGTCAATGTATTTTTATATTATACGTATTCGGGAAATAAACGTCAATGTATTTTTATATTATACGTATTCGGAGGTATCATAGTAGGGTATATTAGTATATATATAATAAGGATGATTTATAATTACCAATTTATAAGGATCCCATCCTTGTTATTGAAAGGGCGGGGTCATGTTATGAATAATTTACCCGAACACTAGTGTTAACTTAAATTTGATCAGAATGTATAGTTCTTTCAATATGGCCCATATTATCAACTTCAAAAGAGAATATAATCAGAGGCCTCCTCTAGGTTATATCCCGCCCACCGAGCATGGGTGGGATTTTTATCTCCTAAAAGGAGATGTAATGATGATGATTGTATATATTTATATCTTCGGAAAAGACCCGGGCGCTGAACTCTATTCCCATATGGACGCATGGCTATGATCTGAAGTTTACCACGGTGAATTGTATTAGACGAGGAAAATCTGGACCGATGCAAAGGCGGGAAACCTCTCTTATATACCCTGGGGACATGCGGTCCTGCACGCACATGAGCCATGCAAGTACTTAGCAGGTGCCCGGGAGTTTCCTGAACGGATCATATCGTCAGATGTAACATGCTGATTGGCCAGTATGCTTGATGGTCTGTTTGTGCAAATTGCAGCGTAAAGCTGCTTCTTTCTTTAAAGGCATAGGCGTCATCGTGACCCTGGATTACGTTGGCTAAACGTACGCCAAAACCTGCTTCGATCTTTCCAATACTCTCCGTTGCACTGTTCCAATACTCTCCGTTGCACTGTTCCAATACTCTCCGTTGCACTGGTCCAATACTCTCCTTTGCACTGTCGTCCATGTATTCCATGGTCTCCATATGGAAGAGACTGTGTGCTCATAGTCGGCCAAATGTTTGTCTGACTTCATCGCCAACGATATCAGTACAGACTTTCACAAGGTCTTTACCGGTAGCCTGAACACTCTCTAGGTAAGTAGATATGCTTCAATGGGCTCATGGACACTGAACTGTGCTAAGAACGGCTTCTTGCACTTGTTCTTTAAGCTTTCATGTGTGCACTGCTGCTTGTGATTGCAAAAGGTGACTAGAGCAAGGATTACCTCATGAGCCATCTCTTCTGGAAGGTACTTGTCGACTTCAAGGGTTCTATGGCCGTCCAACATGATAATCATATATTAGAAAGTTTAATATTAATAGTATGTAGTGTTATAGCAACGTGTTATTATGCTAATATAATTAGAGTTGTTAGATCCACCATGGGTAGCGTGCTACCCATGGAAACCAATTTACCTGCGACGTACGCTACAAGGGGAAACCACCGTTACCCCCACCTGGAGAGAGACGGGCCCAATCCCGACCGACTATCTCCGAGACTCAGATGGCACCAGCTGTATCTTATCGGATACAGCGCCGTGGTTTTATCCAAATGCAACATCGTGGTTTTCTTAGATGCAGAACAAATACCCGCCTCCAGGCGCCATTGGTCTAGACAGACCAGGACTTATCGGGACGCCTAAGGCGGCCGAACGTGTATAACGCCCCACTCCGACCGAGTATGGCGCCATCGTGCCCCCACGCCGGCTGGAAATGGTGCAATCAGGCCCCCACCTCGGCGGCCCGTTTTATCTAGACAAGTTTGGATCCCCTTGTTCTAGGGATCATCAACGAACACCTCCTCTTAAGTACTTGACGTTGAAACAACTACAAAAGAACATAACAAAAATTATCATTTTAATAAATTCTAGTAAACTAGTCCAAAAATGTTCATAATTTCATTTACCCAGTAAAAAAATAATTTTAGCTAATAAGCTATTTTTATATCTTTAAAATTTAATTGGTTTTCACATTCTTTTTTATATCATACCTTTGACAAATACACTACTATGAAAAGTTTAGTTTATTATCGAAGCAGTTATCCCCGACGGACTTTCTTAAACTGTATAATACAATATTATATTAAATGATTTAAACAAACCTTAAAAATATTATTTATCCCCGCCCACCGAACCGTACATCCTCCCCTCCTATGGCATTCTTAAGAATAGATTTATATCATATTTTTTATACTACCCATATTTATTTGTATTAACCCCAATGAACCATATTTTTAACTTAGACATGATTTTATATCTAATTTAGTAATAACTTCAGGTATTAAAAAAAGGAGGGATATCTACGGCTGGGTTTCGTATTTATTAGATTCATGAACAATAAAAATAATATATATTAATATAAAGGTAATGGATGAAATACCTCAGAAGATATTCATATTGAACACAAGGGAGACTATGGTATCCACTAAAAATATAAACTCATGTGGGAGGAAGTACAAATAATTCTTATATGAAATATGATGATTTTAATAGATCATGAAACACTTATAAGAACAGTAAGAGAAGTGTACTAGTGGTGGTTTTTTCTTGTTGCAGCATCGTTCAAACGGCGTAGTAGATGTAATATCGTTAGTATCGAGCTCGAAATCTGCCCTATTCGGCTACCCAGTCCCACGGGCAGAGACAGTGACGCCAGGGGTGCACGGGTCTACGACTGGGTCTTGACACAAGTATTCACACAGGGGTACAGCAGGCATCGGCAGCGGTAGCTTTTGGATAGTCTCCTGGTTTCACGATTGTCACAGTGCACTTGTCAACTTCGAACAGTGATGGAGTGTAGGTGCCTGAACAGGGAAAACGCTCCCGGAGGGAACCGTAATGGTGTAAGTATGGACTGTCAGAGCAGTCAGATGGGCTAGAAGTACCCGGGGTGAATTTGCTGCTGGTGCCCTGAGTGACAGTGGTAGTTGTCCACAGCGGGCCCAGCGAACAAACACGGAGATGCTGATATCCTGGGCGGCTCAGCCACCTAGCCACAGTAGCCCTGTTGAACAGGGTATAGAATGACGGCCATGGAACCACCGACAGCAAGACATGGCAGAGACTCCATGGCAGAGACTCCATGGCAGAGACTCCATGGCATGACACCCATAAGAAGTAAAAAAAAGACCCGAAGCCCACAATTGCAACATATTAAACGTCCATCCCTCATTATCCCCGATAGGCTGGTTCTACCATCATAGTCTCCATCAGAACATCCCTGGCCCGTCGATTATCATTGCGGTAACTTCCTGAAACGACCCATAGCCATTGGCAAGCAGTTGAGATCTTAGCCCCTATTGCAAATCGGGCCTAACGTTGCAGGTCGCATAAGGGCTCGAACAGCTTTTGTTAGAATTCATGTGTACCTCCGGGAATTAACCGGGCTGTACGCAGGACCAAGCATACGACGGGTTTCTCGGTTGTTCAGTTGTTTTCCGGGAATGACGACCTCATAAGGACTGAGTCTGTGAACGGCTGCGGATGTCAAGGACACATTATGAAGGGTTCTCTACTTGATATCTGTGTTTATTGTAACATCTCTAGGATTTAGTAGTGGAGTTGTCCGCTCATACCTAGGCTTTCATCGCACTTGTATATCCGAGCGGCGCTAGCTCGTATGCACAGAAGTTGAGGACTTTTGCTAATCCTGCTGCACCACCCTCTTCCTGGCAAATCATTTTTGCTTTTGGGTCTAAAGCTCCTACTTTTTGGAAGCCGTATCTGGGCGTGTGGCGCAGTTGGTAGCGCGTCTCCCTTGCAAGGAGAAGGTCATTGGTTCGAATCCTATCTCGTCCATCTTTTTTGGTCTCCACCCCGATGCTGCTATCTTTGCCTTGGCTAAATTCTACTGCAGCATTGAAGCCTGGGTCCAAGCATTCGCACTTGAATTCGAGAGGCCCTTCATTAGCTAAGACGCATAAAATTAGTATCTACAGAATATGGACCCGTTTGCAATCTGAGCGTCCCGCTTAATTGTTTCCAAGCCTTACGAGGGATACCCCACAGAATGGTTCGAGGCTCATCCCACCACTTCTTCCGCCCTGGGACCATTCATTAAGGTCCACATCGCGCCCTGATCTGAGGGACACCGAGGCATCTGAGGGACACTGAGGGACACTGAAGGACACTGAGGGACATATTCTTGTAAATCAGAGTAGCCATTAATCGCCTCGGTCATTGTCTCTAATAATGGTCTCAGGCTTGTCTCAGGCTTATCGCAGTCAAGGTCGTTGATTGGCTGAGACTTGCATTCATGGTCATGGCTATCCACCTTATGATTGTCATGTGATTGATGATCAGCTTGTATTATGATCTTGAGTGTCTGTTGCTCATGCGGATAGACTGCTAAATCAAGACACCCGTACCATCAAATGACCCGCCACACTGGGCTTGAGTGCTTTCGGCCGTTGCCTCACCCCACATTGTTCGCTTGGGTTGCATTGGTTGCATTTTTGATCAATTGCAACGGTTGCATTGGTTGCATTTTTGCATTGGTTGCATTGGTTGCATCAACGTGCTGGAACTTAAACCAGCTGCTCCGCTTGAAATGTTCGTGGGCTGGACCCGCTACAGCGGCTCCTCCAGCTTGGCTGCGGCTGCGGCCTTGGCATCCTCCAACTCGTCCAACAATTGGCGGATGTAGGTCGAGGCCAACTCCACGGTGGTGGCCTTGGACGGAATGGACACCCGCTCGCGGATATGGCGAGGAATCAACCCCAGGAGCTCGTGCACGGCCTGGTTCATGCGGTTGCGCCGGCCCTGCTCCGCCAACTTGTGCGACGTCTTCTTCCCCCCGGGCCGGTCCCGCCCGCCGTAGTCGTCGTTCTGGGGATCAATCACCGGCAGAGTTTCCGACAGCGACGTGACGTAGCGGTGCTTGAGGTCGGTGCACTCGCTGCGCTCGTCGTCCTGATACTGCTCGCGAGGAACATTGTGCTGGTCCGCCAACCGGTTCATGGTGAAGCTCATGAGGCCGGGCCCGAAGCTCTTGGCGCTAGCACTGGCGCCGGGGGTGCCCAAAAAAGGCAAGTTCGTGCTCAGGCCTGTGCCGAGACCTGTGCCGAGCCCCGTGCCGGTGCTAGTCGCACCAATCACCATCTTTTTCCCTTGCGGCGGGAGCATGGGCGTGGACTCGCTGCTGCGGGCGTGGGGCGTTTCATGAGACGACGCCGGAAGTGGCTCGAACGACGGCGGCACCTTTCGAAGCGACGGCGACCGCTTAGGCTTGGCCACGTTGGTGGCCTGCATGTTGGGCGTCAGGAGCGGCGTGCGCCGCTTGGCCGGCGTGCCGGAGGTGTAATCGCCGTTGAACGTGGACAGCGAACGGCGCCGTTCCGCCGACGTCACCGACGCTGCCGACGCCGCCGACGAGGGCTGCCCCGCCTGCTGCGCCTTGAGTGCGGGGCTGGTGAGAGGCTCGAACTCGTGGAGGTTGCTGGCGTACACTTGGCCTCCATGGGAGCGCATATCCGAGGGCGTTCCCGCCGGCGACACGAGCGGCGTGCCTTTGTGCCGCGTGCGCTGTTTCTGTTTCTGCAATAGATGCTCCTGGTTGAACGACTTCTGGTCTTGACTGGGGAGAATAGGCGACTGCACCACTGCCGCCTGCAGACTGCGCATGAGCGCCTGACTCGGGACAGACGTGTTCCGGGGTCCAAGGCCGGGCGTGTTCTGGGGGAACTCCGAGGGCGGGAACGCGTTCGTCCCATGCCGTAAGCCCGCGGGGTTGATGAAGTCGATGCTTTCCATGTACGTCAAGTCCTGGAGCGCGTCCAACCTGTCCATGTGCGCCGTGCCGGGACTCGCCAATTTGTCCCTGTGATGCAACTTTTCCACGTGGTCCAAACTTCGCATGTGGTCCACCTTGTCCATGTGGTCCACCTTGTCCATGTGGCCCATAGTGTCCATGTGGTCGGCCTCCAAATGATTGGCCTCCAAATGTTCGGCCTCCAAATGTTCGGCCTCCAAGCTGTGGCGGCCATAGAGACTGGGCTCGAGCTGATGTAGATAAAATTGGTCGTACGCCATTTTGGCGGGTTGTTCTTGGCTGACAGTAGTGCTTTGCACACTGGCGTTGCCGAGGCTGGGCCCATGGTTGTAATCGCTGGGGCTCCTCGAGCCGAGCTTAAAAGCGGATGGGTCAAAACCGCTCTGATCGAACCCGGCGTCGAACGTGCTTTCGAAGCTGTTGTGATGGTTTGGACCGTCATTGTGCGGGTTGTGTCCACTGCCGAAACTCATGTGTCCACTACCGAGGCTGGTCTGATGACTGTCCTGGTTGTGTCCACTGTCGAGGGTGTGTCCACTGTCGAGGTTGTGTCCACTGTCGAGGTTGTGTCTACCGCCCTCACTGTGTCCGCCCAGGTTGTTTTGTCCATCGTCCTCGTACTTGCGGTGGCCATTGTGTAGGCCTCCCGGCACAATGTCCGGCTCATACCCGACTTGGCTTTGTCCACTCATAGTATCCCGACCGCCGGTCTGGTTGGGTCTGCACTGTCCTAGCGTATGAAAGAATGGCCGGGATAGTTCGGGCAGTAAGTTTTGGTTGTGGCCTTGGCTTGAAGAGCTGTACTGGCTGCACTGGCTACCTGGTTGCACTTCCTTGACTGTCCTCACTGAATCGGGACTCCTGGTATAGACTTGGCTGACACTTGGATTGAGACCTTCAATGGCTCAATAGCTCGCACGCGTTTGGTCCGGGGCCAGCTGACTATGTGGGCGGGAGTGGCGATGTTGCAGGTGGCGAATTTTCTAGCCTCGTTAAACAGACTGGTCAATCTGCCGACCTCCGTTTAGTCTGGAGTTTAGCGGGGCGTGCATGGAGGGCTCCGCACCTTCGATGCAGGTGCAACCCTTGGCTCTGCCACGCCCGAAGCGGATGGTAAAGCGGTCTTGGGATAGGCCTGAAAGGGAGCGGGGACTGGTGCAGCTCCTCTGGGTCTTCTCGTGGGGACCCAGCGGTACGTGGCACCGTTGCCGAGCTTTCGCCAGAAGGGGGGCGCTGTCACGTGCCGCGCCGCTGGCTCCCGTGGGGTCCTCGGAGGCACGGGTGCGGGCCGCGAAGGGCATGTTAAGAGGCATCGCTTCTGCATCGCGTAAATTGGCCCACGTGGGCCCCCTGTGCAGGCATGAAACGTCTCCCTGTGCATGCTGCGCGTCGCGTGTGGATGTTCATGTCCCGTGCTGCGTTCATCCTCCGACCACCCTTCAAGTAAGCCCGCCGAAAATTTCGGCCCCGGCCAGAGTGGGTCCTGCATCTGGCGGAGTTTATGTGCCCTCGTCTGTCTCGATATTTCATTCCCTCTTTCGGCATGCACCTCGCGGGGGCAGAACCCCATAGTCACGTGCGCGCGGCTCGTGACGCACGTGCACCAAACTATCTGGACCGACCGTTGGAGGCACGGGCCTACGCGCACGTGACGCGGCCCTGTTTTCTGCATATGCCCCCGTTTCTGTTTCCACATGAGTAACCCACTAGCGATATTCGAGCGTTCCAAGGCCCCACACAAGCGAAAGAAGCCTTTCGTGCACAAGGCAAAGGCAAAGAAGGAGAGACTCATTACCATTCACAATGATTTGCTCACAAAGACCTTGTCGCAGCCCGAAGAACTGTCGAAAGAGTCCATAGAGTCTAAACAGTCCAAGGAGTCCGAAGAGTCCAAGCAGTCCAAAGAGTCCGAGGAGTCCAAGCAGTCCAAGGAGTCCAAGAAGTTCAAGGACCTCGAAGATTGCAGGGAGTCCAAAGAGTCCAAGGAGCCCTTACAGTCCAAACAGTCCATGGAGTCTGAAGAGTCCAAAGAGCCATCCATTCAAGCAAGGCCAAGAGACAAATCCCCCGACTTCAGCCTTCTAGATCAAATTCTTGCGTCGGACAAACCAGGAGAAATGGCAACGGCATCTCTTGTCAAGCCCGTGTCTGGGCAGACCGCCCAGGGAGTCCTAAACCCCTCTGAAATGTCGCTGTTGCCAGGGCTCCTTTTGGCAGGCGAAATCGATAAAACGCCTGGCGCCACCAGTCTAAAATACGCCAGTCACAGCTTCCCCATTCCCAAATCAAAGGCAGCGCTTAAGCAGAAAGTGCTCCGGCACATCGACCTCATCCCCAAGCTCCTCGCGGGCGACGAGGAGCTCTCCATCTTCTATACATTGGCGCATTCCCTCCGAAAACAGTCCCGCAATGCCACCATGTCTCTGCAGGAGCGCTGGGACATACCATGGATGCAGTTTGTGGGCGGGTTCTACGGCCTCAAGCGACAGTCGTTCATCTCGGTATTGATCCAGGCCAAGTTCGGCATGCTCTTGAAATCCTCCACCAACAAAACCATTCTTTTTTGGCTGCCCGACATGTTTTGCACCTACGTGCTTGCCAACGAGATCATCATGAGAATCATTATGGAGGACATGAACCTTTCCAAGCTCCAGGCCGAGTCCACGCTTCAGGAAACCGCGGATTTCGGCTGCCATATTGCAGATCATATTGAATTAAATGACGACTTGGACTTTGACGAGTTCGATGTTTTGGCCGCGCCGCCTCTCCCGCTTGGTCCAAGTGAAAATTAGGTGTGTGGCGACGATCTACTCCACTCTTTACCATGCGTGTGTTCTGGCCCATATGGTGCTGTGCGAGCCCTTGGCCAAAGAGGAAGGACCAGAACTAGGCAAAAAGTCCCGACTCGAAACCTCAAACAAGCGTTGTTTCCGCACAAAGTCTTATCAATGAAGGACCTCCAAACCCTCATCCAATCAAAACCGAACTACCATTTTCAACTTACTTCCATCTTGAATGATCCTGCCCAACTATGTACTCCCAAGTTAAAAGTCCTGAAGTAGGCAAGCGAATTGGCTCGCTCTATATTACCTATGGCAAAACGAGACCACCATGACAAGATACTGATACATACCCCCATTGGACGGGAAATCGTCTGGAGCAATGAGGTTTATCTGTTTTGTTTGAAAATGAGCTATCGGTGACAGACTACTCTACAGCCAGCTTTACCAGCGATTCAATCCGTCAGTTCCACCATGGGCTTCCAATTTCTTACCATAATTGGATGTTCTAGCTATTTTGTTTAAATCTCAAAGGAAAAGCTTGTGCTGTCAAGTCCCTACGTGGTCTAAAGCAAGCTCCACATGTGGGAAAGCAAGTTCCCGAGGTCTACATCAACAAGAAGGGAAGAGCCGAGATGAACCACGCATCTACCACAGCCTACATGGAATGTTAATGCATGAAGGAGGTTTTCGGCTACAATTGTGTGAAACGGTGAGAGAAACTTCATTTATATGAACTTTACCCCAATTACGTGGGTGTTCAATTCCTTTGCATCGAATTGATTGCGACTACGACTGCCTGGATATCTAATATCTGTGGATTTCTGTGGGTAGCTCGTTTCACTGGATAGCTTATGCTGTGGGTATCGGATTTACGTGAATTCCACTACATGAGTTAGTCCTCATATAATCGGGCTATTTGGGACTGCAGCAGGTGAAAAAACAGCCAATAATAAGCGACACCGATAGCAACTAGTCCAGTGAATGAAATCGATTTGAAAAATGAGGCCCTGCGGAAAAGTGAGAGGTAGTTAATTTGGGGATACCCCAAATGTTGCTTGACCATTGCCTTTCACTGTCTTGGCATACATGGGCTTTAGCAAATCGCGAAATGCGGAATGAAAGGCCTTCAAACATATGCTCGTGTCCAAAAGGGTTAATTAGACCTGATATGGGAAGCCAGAGGGGCTCCGGTGGAGACTCGAGATTATCAATGGTCAAAGTTGGGTCTAGCGGCGAAAGATTAATCGGCGCAGGTCTCGGCTGGTTCCGAGAGCCTTCAGGATACCTGTCCTCACATTTTGCTGAGGTAAGGTAATGGTGGATGTGTTTGAGCGGCAGATCAAACCCAATCAGAAATGAAATCCCATATTTGACCCGAAATGAAATCCCATATCTGACCCGAAAACACCCAATGTGGCGCACAAATTGTTGACATGGCCGGAAAATGACAATCATGACGGAACCCAGAAGAAGGGTGCCTCTCACTGGCCGAAAGTCGCCCTGAAATGGATGGCGCTATACTCTATCATCTGTGTAAAGGTATAGAGAAGGCACGCCTGAAAGATTTGCGGAAATTTGACAGTGGAACTGCTTCTAGTGCAGAACTGTGTGGGATCTTGGCGGGAGAGCCAAGTATTCAAGAGGCGATTTTCAAGACAAATGCGGAGAGGTCCGTGTCAACAGCGAATGAACACGATTATGCCGCACCTCCTTCCCAGCAGTGCCTACTAAGATTTCCACAAATTGCTGTGGGAAGTTATCATGCTTGAAGAATGGACATGTCGCGGAAAAAGGTGTTATGCGTCGGCACTTCCGGGGAAAGACTCGGAAGAAGCTCTATTTGCACGGGAACTTAACTTGGAGACTAACCACGGAAAACCACCAGTTACGCAAATGGGTTCCCGGCCATTCCCACGGCTCGTTAAAGTGGAGACTCGAGACAAAATGTCATGTGGCAATTCTGAATCAACGCCACCTGTTTGATATGAAACGTGCGGGCCGATCCTTTCGAGGTCTTGACTGGCAGAGGTCGACGTCTAAATCCGGCAGAAATCTTAAGTCAACAAGGAAACGTGTTCATCGAATCGATCCAGAAAGCCCTTTACAAGCTCAGTCCACGCTAGCTTATGCGAAAGACGGGGATCCGGGAGATTCATGGAGACACGCTAGCACAGTGTGCATCAACATTTTTGGTGACTGATGGGTGAGGATTTCTGGTGGAGACCAGAATGACCGGGATCCACCGGAATGCATTGGAATCCACCACATCCACCACAATCCAGACCAGCCACTAGATGTCAAGTCGCCAACCCTCCATGAGTATTGCGCGGCGCATGGGTGCAAAAGTGGGTGCAAAATGGTACAGGAAATATCAGGACCCCCTCCCCAACAGGGAATACTACTTCGCTTCTAAGCGTCTCCTGGATGCGGCTGTCTGCAACCAAAGATACACAGTCCCTTTGCGTCTTTATCCAAATTCAATCACCATGTATCATTTACAATGTCACCATGGGCTGGGGGTTCATGAAAAGCATCTCAGAGCAAAAGGTGCATCTTAAAGCCCATAAGGGGAGGTTGCTCGTGATCGCAGATTAATCGGTGATGTATTGATGCTGGACAGATGACTCCTGTGTGAAGGATGTAATGTGTGAGCTCCCCAAGCAATTCAACCTGAAGGTACACCCGAGAAATCCTGGGAATGAACTTGAAAGTTGACAACCAGTCAATTGTTTGAACCTTGCGGACTACATCTCCACGCTTAAAGCGTCTACTGGAAAGGGAAGAATATGGAACACTTACCGGGAATCGGTCTCCATGTGCCTATAGAGGAAGAAGTGGAAGAAGGTCAATTGTGGGAAAGCTGATATTTGCTACGCAGACTGGAAATTGCCTAGCAAACTCTGAAGTTGGCTTCTTGACTGAACCCAAGCGAGGCATAAGAAGGCGGCACGCTGTATGATACGCAAAAGTCCATGGTCAGAAAGTTGTCAAGAAGCCTATCGAATCAAGAAGTATCGAATCAAGAAGCCTATCGAATCAAGAAGCCTATCAAATCAAGAAGCCTATTGATGGAAATTCATTATGCCGTCGGTGAAAATTTGGAAGTGTTTGAAGATACTGACCACACAGAAACAAGTACACACCAGCTTTATGCTATGGAAGCAATAGATAGCAGTCGCCATACAAATCCAAACAAAATAAGGCGAAAGACGACAAAAAATGCCCGTATCGCCAAAATGAGGAGAATTCAGAATTGTCTAAGGCCGGATTCAAAAGTAATGAAGGATTTTTGGCTCTCCAGTATACGGAAATACTGTTTGGCTGTGGTAGGACTGAAGCTCGTCGCTCTCCTTCTGCTTGCAAGTAGCGAAACGCGCGGCCACTTGAGTCACGTGCGCCGTTGGCCGAGCCGCCCCGTCACGTGACCGCGGCCATCCCCCCCGCTGTTGGTCATCACTTCCACTCACCGTCACCATTTGTACCTCCCCTCCTGAGTGCCCCGGCTGCCCAAACCCACGCTGTCATTCAGCTGTCACTCCAGCTCCACCACCTCCTTTCCAGCGGCTCCCTTTCCAGCACTTCAACCCGCTCACTCATCGTGATTTCCCTCGTCTTTTCCGCCAGTAAGGCGCTCCTCCCCAAAATGTCCCGGCACATGTCTGACCGAGTCAACATCTGTGGGCTCCTGGCCAACGCCATTATTGGCCTAGATCACTGGAACAAACCTGTGGCTCACCCTGTGTCCATCGACGTAGATTTCCACACGGATTTCTCCAGGGCCTCTCAATCAGACAACTTGCACTATTCCTTGAATTATGCCGTAATCTCCGAAAAAATCCGTGAAGGCATCGCAAAGAAACGCCACTTCAATTTTGCCTCGCTTGGGGGCTTGGCCAACCATGTGTTTGGCCTCCTAGGGCCGGAGTCTCTGGCCTGCCAAAAGATAGTGGTTAGGGCCTCTGCTCCCAAAGTGGATATCCGTGCTCCCGTGCTGTTTGAGACTTCAACGGGCGTCAACGGCGTGTACAGAATCCATGGCCTTCGAGCTCTCACTCTAATTGGAGTCTTCACCTTCGAGAGGTTGAACAAGCAGTACGTGTCTCTCGACCTCGACCTTGCAGTGTCCAAACCTGGTCTAAGCGTCAGCAAGGTGTCGCACTCGGTGCAAGAGTTTTTGGAGAACGCCAATTTCAAAACCGTGGAGGCCCTCGTTCAAAAGACTTCTCAATGGATCCTTCAGTCTTTTGCCATTGAATCGGTTTCCGTGCGTGTCACGAAGCCAAACGCCATAGTGTACACTGAAGGTGTTGGTGTGCTGTGTTTTTACACTGCGGCTGACTTCAGAGACGTGCCTAAGCTCCCGACCTCGCTAGCCCAAAACTCTGCAAATGATGCATTTGACTTACCTGTTCTGGAATCTAAAGCCCCGGCCGCCAGTCATGACGTTTATGTTGCATTTGGATCCAATATGGGCGATCAAGTCGGAAACATCTCCAAAGCACTCGCGTTTTTGGACCAACACCCTCAAATCTCGGTTGTATCCACCTCGACCTTGTATGTTTCCAAGCCCATGTACCACATTGACCAGGCGGATTTTTATAACGGCGTGGCGCACATCAAAGTATCTGGTATGACACCACATGAGCTTTTGAGCGTGCTAAAGGACATCGAGTACCAGAAAATGACGCGGGTGAAAGACTTTGATAATGGCCCTCGCTCAATCGACTTGGATATCATTCTTTTTGGTGACTTGACCATCACCTCGAAGGACTTGGTGGTGCCTCATATGGCGATGTTGGACCGGACGTTCGTACTTCTGCCTCTTTGCGAGCTTGTAGCGCCAGACTTCACACATCCGGTCACTGCGGAGCCCATCCACGACCACCTCTCCAAGTTGTTGAATGCAGAAAGTGATCCGGAGGTCCAAGAAACATCCGCTTTGGTGCTGTTCATCCCCGGACTGCATGGAAGATCACTCAAAGTCCACTTTAATGGCTCGTCTCCAACGCACTTGATGGGGATATTCAACGCCACTCCTGATCTGTTTAGTGATGGAGGCAAAAACTTCACCTTGTCTAAACCAGATATTTTGCAAGAGATAAGGCGTATGAAGTCTCTGGGCGCCACCATTATCGATATAGGCGGCGTTTCCACCCGCCCTGGCAGCCAGGAACCGTCAGAACAAGAAGAAATTGCCAGAGTAATGCCCGTGGTTCAAGCCATCAGGGAGGTTCCGGATTTGAATGACCTTCTTCTCTCAGTGGACACTTACCGAGCTAATGTAGCGGATGCTGTTCTTTCCGCTGGCGCAGATATCATTAATGACATATCCATGGGCTTGTATGATGCAAAAATCTTTGATGTGGTCGCCAAATTTGGATGTGGCTACATCATGAATCATACCCGCGGAACGCCGGCAACGATGAGCAAGCTCACAAGTTATGGGCCCGCCGAAAATCATCTCGTGGAGTACAATGCTGATATCCACACTGGTATTTTGCCTGAATTGGATGGTTCGTCAAGAGACCTCATCAACGGAGTGAGCCGTGAATTGGCCCGCCAAATCAAACTTGCCAGTGAACATGGCGTACGTAAATGGCAGATAATCCTTGACCCTGGAATCGGCTTTGCCAAAAACCTCTCTCAGAACGTGACCATTTTGCGCCACGGCTCTAGATTCAAGAAATACGCTCAACTCGACCTCGCAACCGGCAATTATACCAGTTTCCATGGCATGACCATGCTCATGGGGCCCAGCAGAAAGAGATTTCTTGGCACCTTGACGGGAGAAGAAGAGGCCGAATCCAGAGTATTTGCCACTGCATCATCGGTGGTTGCCTGCGTGCAACAAGGAGTTGACATAGTCAGAGTTCACGATGTTAAGGAGATGAGTGACACACTCAAAGTAGCAGACGCCATTTATAAAGGAATATGCTAATTTTGCCGCTTTCAAACCTTTCCACGGCGTTAAGTGACTTCACAATGGCTGATCCTAATTGTATGCCTTCTAGCAAGATGTGTCCATTATGACGCTCGATTTCTGCTTTGGTCGTTCATTATTAAGCTGCTGAGAAAAACATGGGTATGTCTCTCATTATATAGTCCCTGAGGAAGAGGCTGTCAATATTTAAGGGGGTGCATGGCTGCAACAAACGGACAGTCTGCAAGCTGCCTCAATAGTATAGTATGCAAGTGGCTGCAAAGCTGAAACGTAAATGCAAGTTTGAAACCATGCACTGATCCTGGCGTATATAAGGAGTTCATGTCCCCCTCCCTCACCAGCATCTTTTTAACAGTCGATACCGAAAGTGCCTACACATGCCTCAACAATATCCATGGCTGACAACGTGACAGCGTGTATTTACTAGACGCTAAGAGAGAAAGATACAGCCTTGATTTAATTGCCATTCTTTGGGCAAATCTATTGACATAATTTTGCTCATCAGTGCAAATAATATGTGCTGGCTCTGGTGTGCCAATGAATATCTCAATTAGAGAACCATCGAGTTCTGCTGCAGGATTGCGAACATTGAGAAAGCGCACCAAAGCCAGCTCACACATGTCATGCAATACAAACTATGGCTTCTCGGTCACTTATTCCTTGGTGTTTCAGCCCATGTGACAAATCACTCCAGCTTCACACCTGAACACTTGCAAGGACTCAAAAGTGCCACCCAATCCTTATTTCGCCATGGCTGGGACTCATACATGGCCCATGGGTTTCCTGCGGATGAAGTCAGGCCCTACTCTTGCCTACCATACGGCCCTCAATATACCTCAAAGGATGATATCCATTTGGACACTTTGGGAAATGTGTCTCTGACGTTGTTGGATAATTTGGACACTCTCCTCATCATGCAAGACTGGAATCGGTTGGAGACGGCCCTAGCCTATTTGAGTGACAACAAGGCACATTACTTCAACCAGGACCACCTAGTCCAGGTGTTCGAAGCTTCCATTCGTTGGCTAGGGGGCCTTCTTTCAACACACCTAGCATTGACCGAAATAGTCTACGAGAACCCAAAGTACCTCGAGATGGTTCACCAATACGATGGGTTCTTACTTGAGATGGCTTACGACTTGGGGCTTCGCCTAATACCCGCTTACAAAACCTCCACCCATCTCCCGTTTCCCCGAATCAATCTCGCATCTGGCCTAAAAGGCACCGCGAAGCATTCGCTGCAAGGTTGTACTGCAGGTGCAACCACGCCTTTTCTCGAGTTCACACTTTTGCTGCGACTTACAGGTGATGATGTTTTTGAACAGCTCACGAAAAAATCATTATACAAGGTGTGGGATGCTCGACTGCCGCTAGGTTTGCTCCCCATGACGTTCGATGCCGTCAAAAACTTATGGAAGGACTCTATAAGCGGCATAGGAGCCCTGATAGACTCTTTCTACGAGCATGCACTCAAGGGGGCAATTCTTTTCAATGATGATACCCTCATGTCGATGTTTCATCTCTCTTACAGGGCGTTGCTCTCTCATCTGGCCAAAACTGCGTCCGGGGACGGATACGCGTTTTTTCAAAACATCGATTTGCTCACTGGCCAGGTTGCGAACCTCTGGATAGATCTGCTCAGTGCATTCTGGCCAGGCGTCCAAGTTTTGGCGGGGAGGTTAAGTGACGCGGTGAGGAGCCATTTACTTTTCCTCAAGATCTGGAACGTTTACGATGGCTTGCCCGAGCGATGGAACTATGACTATTTTGCGACTGCATCCGATACGGACTCACAGGACTTATACACAAGCCGTGCCAATAATGCCGTCGCTTTGGAGTGGTATCCGCTTCGTCCCGAGTTCATCGAATCAACCTACTATCTCTACAGGGCCACTCGCGAGCCTCTTTACCTTCAGATTGGTGTGCGATTCTTGGAGCTATTGGAGCAGAAATTCAAAGGCCCCTGTGGATTTGGTGGATACCAGGACGTCCGAACGGGCGAATTGCAGGACCGCATGGAAACCTTTGTGTTGGGGGAACTGCTCAAGTACTTGTACTTGCTTTTCGACGAAAGCAATGAGAGCTATGTCCACGCCCCCAAAATGAAGAGTAAGAATTGGATTTTCTCAACCGAAGCACACCCACTTTGGTACGAAGAAAAGTATGCTCAGAAGAGTCGCCAGAAGTTTCGCAACAAATTGCGACAGTTTTGTTTGGCAGAGGACCGGGCCAACAACAAAAATCACAAGAAGTCGATGTGGCGGGGATTCAAGATCCAAGCAAATGCACTAGGGCCAGGTGAAGAAGCCGAGGAAAGCGAGACTGCGAGAGAATTTCCCCAGTTGAGACCCATTGCGGAGGAGTACAAGTGGTGTGAATTAGCGCCAAGTCAGTGGCAAGGCGAGCCCGCCAAACTCGTGGAATCGGCATTCTACGGAATGGGACAAATGTTTCTGCCGGAAAAAGACTTCAACCTCACCCTCGTGCGGCCACGTCACATGGGTCATTTGCAAGCAATCGAGCTAACGCCGTCCTTCACAAAGAGTTTCGGCCTCAACCATGGGTATGTATCCACAATAGGCTCTACCACAAAGCGCACAGAGCTCCTTATAGGAGCTTTATCGAGGCCAGAGGCTTATGAGGCGTATACAGTGCGGGAAGACGTGAAGCAAACCGGGTTCCAACAGGGAGATATCGTGATGCCGAGGCTCAGTGGCAGGCTCAAATTGGAGCATTTGACTGCAGACTCTATTGACCGGGAGAAAAATTTGGTCACATACCAAATGCTTCGGAATTTAAGTGGAAGCGAAGTGGTGCACGGGGAAGTGCTCCGGGTGTACGAAATCAACGGCAAGGATATTGGGAATTCGATGGTGTGGAGTGAACGCGAGTCTTTGGATGAGCTTCAGGGAGCTCTCAATATTGAGACCGATGGTCGAGTTTCTATTAACGACGAGGTGGTGGCGAATTTAAGGGCATACTAACTGGAGAGCAATGACTCGAAATCCAAGTCAAAGCAGACCCGAAAAGTGATTATAGAAGCGATCCGACTTCTACAGCTGTGAGCAGAGATGCGACCTCGTTTTGGATTCATGGAGTCTAGAGAGCTTATGGATCGATATTTCAAGCGTGGCCCGAATGAACAGGAGAGAGACAAATGAGCGAAGCCCCTGGTGCAGTTCCCAGGCTTCAGCGCACCTTGAAGAGGATAAGAAGATCCAGTAAAGGAGAAGAGCAGGGAACAAGAAGATGAAGAGTTCAAGCGAGACTGAGCAAATGAGAGAGAGGAGCACAAGGAGTGCATTTTGAAAAGAGGAAGACACCAGCCTGACATGATTCAGGAACGAAATATTCAGCACAATGAAAGGTCCAATCGAAGATTCAGCAGAAACAACGCCAGCAATGAAGAGATTGAGGAATGATGTTTCAGGACCGGTGATCGACATTTCCAGGATCACTAACATCCGGCAATGAAAGACCCCAAAACAGCACATTCACAAGAGAAGCTGAGTAGGGGGAGATGATGCATGCGGAGCAACCGGCGAAGAATCACCAAGCAGCCGTCAGAACCACCAGAAACCCCCATGGTGGCTTGGATAGTGGCACCCATTTAGGTGAATTCACCACATGGCACTCCACAGGGAGCAAACCGCATGGACGGCTGGGGCAATCCAGCGGGCTGACTCACGCTGCAGGTGGCATGATTATCCGAGCGGGGAGGGTAATGGGTTGGTGCGCGGTTATTCGCGGCTAATGACAGATGGCCGGAGCCGGCGGTGCCCCGTATAAAACACCCGCGGCGTCGCGCAGCAAGTTTTTTCCATCCCACGCAAAAGGTACGTTCACATCCTCCACCTCAAGATAATGAGATTGCTCATGGGATCGCTCCGGGCGCTCTCAGCAAGGGCTCCACTCCGGTCATGGACCCTTACTAACAAGCAGTTCGCCACCATGAGTCAAAACAAGTTGGACGCGTCCAAGTTGACGATCCAGAAAACAACGTCGCCAAAGGAAAAGCTTCCCAAGGAGAAATTGGTGTTTGGCCAGACCTTCACCGACCACATGTTGGAAATCGAGTGGACCGCAGACAAAGGGTGGGGCGCGCCCGCCATCACGCCGTACCACAACCTCAGCCTTGATCCATCCACCGTGGTGCTCCACTACGGGTTTGAGGCGTTTGAGGGCATGAAGGCGTACCGAGACTCGCAAAACCAGATCCGGATTTTCAGGCCCGACAAGAACATGGAGAGAATGAACAAGTCAGCGGAACGCATTGTGTTGCCCACGTTCGACTCGGAGGAGTTCATCAAGTTGATTGCCAAGTTCGTGGAGTTGGAGCAGGACTTTGTGCCCACCGGCGAGGGCTACTCGTTGTACTTGAGGCCCACCATCATCGGCACCAGCGCCTCTTTGGGGGTGTCAGTGCCGGACAGAGCGCTTTTGTACTTGATTGCGTCGCCCGTGGGCCCCTACTACTCCACGGGGTTCAAGCCCGTATCGTTGGAGGCCACTGACTACGCGGTGAGAGCCTGGCCCGGGGGAGTGGGCGACAAGAAGTTGGGCGCCAACTACGCACCATGCGTCAAGCCGCAATTGGAGGCTGCGGGTAGAGGATACCAGCAGAACCTCTGGCTTTTCGGCGACGAGGGCTACATCACGGAGGTGGGAACCATGAATGTGTTTTTCGTGTTCCAGAACGGCTCCGGCAAGAAGGAATTGGTGACTGCTCCGTTGGACGGCACCATTTTGGAGGGCGTGACGCGAGACTCGGTGTTGGAGATCTGCAGAGCCAAGTTGGACCCTGCGCAGTGGGAGGTGTCGGAGAGAAAGTACACCATAGGCGAGGTCGAGGAGAGAGCAGCCAAGGGTGAGTTGGTGGAGGCTTTTGGGTCCGGGACCGCGGCGTTGGTTTCTCCCATCAAGGCCATTGGCTGGAGAGGCCAGGATATCTCCGTGCCATTGGCCAAGGGCAGCGCGGGCGAGTTGACGGCGCAGGTTGCAGAGTGGATCAAGGCCATCCAATACGGAGAGGAGGAGTTCCGTGGCTGGTCGCGGGTCATCCAATAGATGATCTGAGGCGGAACACATGGAATTTGCCGGATCCCATCATGGCACTCCAAGTTAGAACCTCGTGGGACCATACCCTTCGGTATGCACCACTTTGTTCTACATCTAGAAATCCTTACCTTTGTTACACTACAGTCCAATTCACACATGCTTATCACTGACTCTTGGTACTCTGCACGGCCAGCATATACCTTGAAATCTTCGTAGTGGCCCACGGACTAATCGATACTCCCAAGCCTACGAGTATGCCAGGGGTCAGAATAAAAGCAACTCATGTTTCTCTAGTAGATGTGGAACCACTCCAAGACAATAAGTTACCAACACAGCAATGTTACCAAGTGGACAGACCGTGTACTATAGTACCACTCCTGTGCTCCCACTACCGTGGATTACGATACAACTACAATCTGTTCTTCTCATAAAATTTGTCTATACACTGTTGAATCTATTCTACTGCAATATACTCTACTATACCAATACCACTATACCACTATACCAATACCACTACACCACTATACCACCAGACATAAGACCGACGCTGCTTAGATGCAGGATGACAATGCAACGTAATCTCCGGAGGTCACCCTGGTGGTTAGCATTGTCGCAGCGCAACCCCGGGTACCTTTGTTGCAACCCAACCCTGGTGGTTATCGTAGCGGGACAAGGCAAGTGAACTAATGTCCCGTTTGAGATAAAAGGGAGAGGTACGCCTGACTTCGAATAGGCAGCACTCCAATTATTTACTATTAGCTTTACTAAGAAGAATACGTCGAGCTTTATTCACCGTCAGAGAAGAGTTCCTAATTATATTAGCCCACTGACACCATCGAGAACCGAAAGTTATCGTTCCTGGAAAAGATCCATTACTTTTTAAGCCCGTTAGAAGCTTGAGACATGTCTACAGATGGTTTATATCCGCAAGACACGTATTGATTCTAGCAACTACACTATACCACTATATCACTATATCACTATATCACTATATCACTATATCACTATATCACTATACCACTATACCAATATACCACTATACCAATATACCACTATACCATCATACTACACTATACTACACTATACCACTATACTACACTATACCACTATACTACACTATACCACTATACTACACTATTTTACCATACTGCACTATACCACTATACTACACTATTTTACCATACTGCACTATGCTGTATTACACTGTACTACCCCTTTACAGTCTTATTAAACTTTGAAATATCATGAGCCTATAATGGTAATTAACAACTAAATTGATAATTATCCACCGCGTAGAGTGATGATCATGCAGCCTCCTTCTTGTAGGGATAATGAAAGGCCTTAAAACTCTTCAATCATCAGGGGAATGAAACCCATATTAAAAAAACCCTTGAAAGGCCGGGGACATACAATATTCAATTTAAACTCTTATTTGAAGCCTATTAAATTATATTTATATATAAAATATATGTCAGGTTCGATAGATGTAGGACTAAGAGAAGGAAGTATATTGTTGATGATCCGTGAAACAAAGGGGACACATCCGAGTTACATAGAAAGCCGGCAGCGACTGCGCCACGTATTCGGGCCGTTATCGGGAGATAAGGCCGTTATCGGGAGATAAGGCCGTTATCGGGAGATAAGGCCGTTATCGGGCGAGTCGTGCCGAGTGGCTGACCGGATAAGTCTTATTGAGATAAGGGCTTATCAGTCTAGATCTCGGGAGAAGGGGACCATAGGGGTCTGGACCTCGCCTCCATGCTCGGTCCAACGTCATACCGCGTCTAGCCGTGCATCGCAGTTCAATGGAGTGTCTATGGGTAGTACACTACCCATGGGGAGCCTAACAATATAGGTAAGTAAATAAATTAAAATGGTATTATTTGTGTTTTAAAAAAAGTGTATAAAAATGTTTGATAAATTTTGTACATTAAAGGTTGATTTAGGGCTTTAATATCTAAAAATATTCGAAATCGTTTGGGAATAAATCATAAACGATTTAAGTAAGGATTTTAAAGAATTTATTGCTATAATTGATGAGGATTTAAATGATTATCATAAACAATTGATGATAGAAACTTTATGAAAAAGGATAAATTAATAAGTTGTGATTATTTATTTAGTAATGAATTTCATAAAAAGTTCTTCAAAGAACAAGAGTTCTTTGATGATATATATAAACAATGCATTGAATATGAGAAAGGAAGAAATCAAAGATAGATCAAATATTGATTTTGTTAGTAGATTAAATGATGATTTACTTCTTCTTTTAGTTCTTAATATCTTTTATAATGTTATATGGTGTAGTTTATAATAATCTGCTAATGATTTTTGGATACAACATTTACCTGCGACGGACGCTACAATGGGAAACCATCGTTCCCACCTGGAGAGAGACGTGTCCAATCCCGAAGGACTCTCTCCCTAACTCAGACGAGATGGCACCAGCTGCACCTTATCCGAAGCAGCGCCGTGGTTTTACCCAAATGCAGCGTCGTGGTTTTATATGCAGGACAAAGACCCGCCTCAAGGCGCCCTTTGGTCTAGATAAGCCAGATTGGGGCTTGTCGGGACGCCTGAGGGGCCCGAATGTGGACACCCCACTTCGACCAAGTATGGCGCCATCGTGCCCCCACGCCGGCTGGAAAGCGTGCAATCAGGCCCCCACCTCGCCGGCCCCTCTTATCTATACAAGTTTGGATCCCCTTGTTTAGGGATCATCAACGAACACCTCCTCTCTTGAGATCTTGACGTTGAAACAACTACAAAAGAACCTAACACCGAGTACATTTCAATTAGTACACAATTGCTTGTGATTAAAGTTAAATTAATCTGTTTTGCAGATAATTTATATGAAATATATAGACTCTAAGGCTACGTGGAGGATTTATTTCCCATTTATATTTACTTTATTTATTTGATATTAATAGCTAATGTAATGTCTATGATACCTTATTCAATAATATCGTCGGTGTTTCATTCATCGTCGGTGCACGCGTGCAGGAGCGCCGATATTTTGCACCCATAAAGGCAGTATTCTCCATGCAACAATGGCAGCTATCTCATGCAACAATGGCAGCTATCTCATGCAACCACGCCAGTATTCCCTTGCAAAAGCGGCATAGATCTCCGTGCTGCAACAGAGATATGCCGGACTTGCATACCCCGTTTGCCTATAAAAACCCCATTTCAGCCTCAGAGCTAACACGTTAATCCAAGTGAGCTTTAACTCCGATATATTTAAATTCCTAATATTGCTGAAGCTCTGAGGACGGATGACTGGCACTTCTGGAAAGAAGCTTATGAGGCTGAAATGCATTCACAAGAGAGAATTGGGACTTTCCCACCACTTCTCTGTCCCTCAGGAGCCAGACCTATAGGATGCCGTTGGGTTTTCACGATCAAGGGTGGCAAATACAAAGCCCGAGTTGTAGGAAAGGGCTACAATCAAGTTAAAGGGATTGGCTAGTGACACCTGTTCGCCTGTCAGTCCTTGAAAGCTTAAGGGTACTTTTCGTTGCTGCCACCACAAATTGATGATACATCAAAAGGACGTGAGCAGCTTTTCTAACCGGAGGCTTTCTGAAGACATTTACATGAATCAACTACCTGGGTTCCCCTTGTAACCTGAAAATGGTCCAAAGGGAAAGTACTCAACAATTCTCTATACGGCTTGAAGCAAGTCCACTTGTTTGGAACCAAGTGTCAAATGAAACCATTGGAAGAATGGGTTTCATGCGAGCGAAAAGTGAATCATGCATTCACAGGAATAAATCCTCCATGGTACTCACCGCACTCCATGTTATATTCTTGTGCTTGGGGACAACATTGGGGCTGTGTCTAGAACTAAGGAAATGTTGAGCAGGGCCTTCGAAATGAAGGATTTAGGAGAGGCCAAGAGATTCCTAGGCATAAACATCGAAGTGGGTTGTGGTTACAACAGGGCATCTTCAAGATCACATCGAGAACGCTTATGGAATTACTCAAAGATTTGAGATCAAGGCTACCAGCTGGTCCAATGAGAACCGCACCAATGGTGAAGACGAGCCACCTTGTGATGAGACTGAATTCAGGTCTATCATTGGAAAATGCTGTTCGCTTTGACATGAGTGATATTCCCTGCATTGTTTTGAGTCTCTCAAGACAACTCAATGGTTCAAGGATCAAAACTTCAAAGCAGCAAGGAAGGTTTTCGTTATCTCATCAACTCCATCTCAGTTATGTTCTGACGCCTCAAAGCAAAGTCAACGCAAAGTCAAAGCAAAGTCAAAGCAAAGTCAAAGCAAAGTCAAAGCAAAGTCAAAGCAAAGTCAAAGCAAAGTCAAAGCATGGTCAAAGCATGGTCAAAACATATCAGGTATTTTGAAAAACCTTTGGCAAAGGTCCATTCACATTGCAATCACCGTCATCAAAGTGCATGACCGGAAATGCTGGTGGCACCCTGCAACTGCTCGAGAGGACGTCAAAGATCGGACTTTTTCGTCGGTCACGGGGTCCCTTCTTGTCCGACCTACACAGGGCCTTCCTTGTTCACCTCATGTTGCACTCGGCGCCTGGTGGGGTGAGCCTTTCCCCAGTTTACCGGCCAAGTTCTTGCTGGCAGGATTGGGGTACGGGTATACGTGAAGGGAGGACACGGGGCCGCACTCTGTGCAGGACCAGGGGAGATATTTAAGACGGTGCTCTCGCCCTCTCGACTCCATAAAGCATCGTGCGCTTCTATTAAACAGACATGAATACCGCACGTTTCTTTGAGGGACGCCCATGATCAAGAGAGCTGCCGAGGAACATCTCGTACCAACGCGACACCCTCATACAACGCAATCCACTCCATGTCTAGTATAGCACTACAAGAATATTTAGTCATGATACAGAGACCCAGGGCACTGGCGGAGATTTGGTGATAGAGAGGAAAACCACAACTGGCAATCTCCATCAATCAAGATGCCTATGCCGTCGTGGATCGCGTGCGCATGGGTCGCGTGCGCATGGGTGCAAATTCCACCTGCGATATGATATGCGACGTAGGGATACGTGCACCCCACCCCATTTCAAAGCGGAGAATTGAACGGTTCCGATGGGCTCGCGTCAATCTGCCCCAGGTTTCAATGGCCCACAGTCTTGGTTTCGCATTCATCGATCTCCATTCTCCAAGCACTGGTGGTCAAAAGTGCCAACGACTTGATACTCCGGCTCTACCGTCTAGCCTACCACGTCTGTCGGTACTTCAAAAAATTGACAACGGCTAAGTTCCCAAATTCATGGCGAATGATCCGTGCCCATGTATATCCTGGCCGCTTGTAATTTTGAATAATTGTGGGGTGGCAGAATCCCGTCCCCAAACATACTGGAGTATAGACCATCCCCTGTACACTCCTTGCTTTTTCTTCTTGCGTTGTTGTGAAAAGCTCCATTATCGCGAGCTACAGCTCGTGTACAGGCGCCGTTTTTGGAGCTGACAGTGTCGATGGTGACTTGGTCCGGTTGGAGACACCTAGAAACCTCGCTAGTCGCCCCCGACATGACGCGAGAAACTTGGCTCTGATTTCGTTCTGCATCTAAATCGACCCTCCAAAATTGTCCCATGGTTTTCTATCCTCATTTGCCGCGTGGTTTTCTATCCTGGTGGCACTGGCTGATGGCTTGGTGATGGTTCCGATATTCGGTCATGGCCACTGGAGTATAGTGACTAGTGGATTAGCGAATATATAGCTAGTTAAAGCTTGAAAAAGGGACTCGCTTGAATCTTGACGGAATCAACCAGGACAAATGGGCTCGATATGTAGAATGCTAGACCTCGCCAGTATTGGTAGACTCTAACCTCAAATACCGACAACAAAAATGACCCCTAACTGACCTCTGAGGCTGAACACTTTTAGACACTTGGACGTCCCTATTTGACGGTCCAGGACCTGTCCCAAAACCATGCACCTAATGCACTTCATCCTTTCGCTCGATGTCCGGGAGTTTCTGAATCTCATGCAAAATATAATCTCGCTCCTCAGCAATGTTGGAGCCGTGCTCAGAGACATCGAAAGTTTTGAAGAACCGGAGAAAGTTATCCTTGTTCTTGGTCAAGATGTCGAGGATCTTCTGGCTCTTTTTGGGCTTGGCCACAAAAAACTTGAACACGTGGAAGCCCTCGAGCTGCACGTTGCGAGACTTGTCACTCAACAACAACATGATGATTTTGAGGCTGGCCGTATCATCGAAGTAGTGTAAGAGAAACTGCTGGTTCTGCTTTTGCATCACCAACTCCGTAAGGAGCCGCACCGACTGTCGTTTGGTCACGTAGTTTTCAGAGCGAATGAGGCCGTTGATATGCTTCGAAAACACCACGCAGTTTTGGGCCAAGAACTCCAGCACGAGTTTCTTGTGCACCGTCAACATGTGGTTCAATGTGACAAACGTATCGGTGGCGATCTCAAACACTGGGTTCTGCACATACGTGAAGAACCGCCAGAATTTGGCAACCTGCTGGTGCAAGATGTATCGGTTGATGGGCTCGTACTTGACACACTCGCGGAGGATCTGCCCGTACGTGACGCAGATCTCGGGTTGCTCGGGGCCCTGCATTAGCATCACCAAGACCTCGGGCTTCTTGTTGAGCAAATAGTCCACCGTGGGCATTTCTGCCCCGACTTTTCGTCGTAAAAGCGCCAGGAACAAAGACACCACGTCTTTGCGCAGCTCGAAATCCATCATCCAAAGTGCGCCCACCATGTGATGGAGCGAGTCCGACGCATATATCTCCGCGGAAAGGAGTCCGATCTGGTCTTGTTGTGGCTCGTTTTCGTCGTCACCATAGATCATGGCTTTGACCTGCTTCAAGTACCGGTGACAGTCATCCTGGCATTTGCGGTCTGCAGATGGGTCGAGTTTGGTCACCAGCTCATTGAGAGAGCGCACGAGCTCAGGCGGCGTCTTGGGATTGCGCTTGAACAAGAAGGCCATCTGTAAGGATGATGTGGGATATAAAGTCGGAACTATCCGAGGGGCTGGGGCTGGACAAGTGCAGGTTAGATGGGCAGCCTTGATGGCGCTCTCTAAGACGGTTCGGGGTGTCTTAAAAGCCGCGATGGACCTGAATCAAGGGTGCACCTGAAGAGACTGACGTTCCTGGTATTGATGTTGCTGGTAGTGACGTTACCAGTGAATAAGTCTCTAATGCGAGTTGTTGCACAGATTAGACGCCTGCTCGAATGGAAAACACCGAGTCTCACAATGAGGACTCCTCAATAATGGACTAATCCCGAGGTACAACCGAGAACAATGAACACTATGATAAGGCAAACAAGATGTGAAATACCGCTCAAGGACTTGGATCACCAGAAAGTGATGACTCGAAGTGGAAGGCAACTGCTGCAAGATTGATTGACGCCTGCAAGACTTAATGGAACGCAAACTGAGGTGAAACTTGGATGAAACACGGCTAAGTATGCAGAGAAACGCGGGCGTGTGGATTTGGCGCCTATGATGGTTTCCTTTGGAGTGTGGATCGGATGTGCCTCCCTGGAAGCCGCTGATATGCCTGGTTCGTGAACGGGCTCGAGGGTGGTCTTCTGTGTGTAGTACGTAGTGCAAAATGGGTGCGCGGCCGCTTAAACCTCGGCGCACGTGACCTCGGGCACCCACTTGGCGCGCTGCCCAGGCCAAGTCTAGGGCGCTGGCTCGGGTCATGTTCCGGATGAAGACGCGGGAAAAGGTTAGAGGGCGCCGGGAGGCCTGAGTCACGTGAACACCGGGCCGGGACGGGCGGCGGCGGCGTTGCTGCATAATCAGGGCACGTGTAGGGCAAGTCACGTGGCTCCCGCGCACGCGCCGACTCTCACTAGCGCTTGTGGCTTTAGAAGGGCCAAGATTGAGTGAAGCAGATCCAGTGGCGCAGTCCCAACCCAACGAACCGCCGATCCGCCTTGTCTCTCCGGTGCGCATGTCTTACTATCCTGAAACCTTCCTGAAACCTTCCTGAAACCTTCCTGAAACCTTCCCGAAACCCTCCTGAACAAACTGCTCCGATCCTCCCCACTAAGCATCAGCACATCTGCCTGGCCAACCTAATCCGCTTACCCTGCCACTCATTGAAAACACATATCGGCCAAAGTGTGCAGATAATAAGGCTGCAAACACATTCCACCTTTCCTGCGACACATTTGGCGGGTTTCTAGTGCTTCTCCATGTCTCGCCTCAATGTGTGGCAAGAAATCCCTGTCAACACAAGCAATCGCCCGATCTTCGTGCAGGGCGAAACGGAGCTCTTCTCGAGCGACAATGTGGGGCTCTATCAAGGCAAGCTGAAGTTTCTTGCCCTCCAGAATGGCCGTGTGTACCTCACGTCCAAGCGGTTGATATTCTTGGCCTCGCTGGGGCTGTGTGCAGTCGCGGTGGATCTCCGGCTCTTCTACCGGGCTGAGTTCGTCGACAAATTTCTCCGATCGCTGCCGAAAGTCAAGCTTTATCTCCTGTCCGACGAGGGGCAAGACGCGGACTCAGCTCCGCTTATTTCCGACTGGGTATGTGCAGTTTGCTCTTTCAACAACCACTATGATCACAAATCTGAGCACCCGCCCAAGTGTGTGGCATGTGGAATTTTGGCGTCTGCGGCCCAAGTGAGTGCTTTGCAGAACACGTCGGTCCGGGTGGAAGAAACCGCTGTGGGACCCGCTTCCGAACCAGCTACCAAAGACGCTCCCCATGTGGCGGCACCAGCTCCACATACCGCGGGCCAGTGCCCCAAATGCACGTTTTTAAACCACCCGTCCATGCGATTCTGCGAGATCTGCGGGGCCACTTTGAAAGCTGGGTCCGGTCTGGCCAAGCGCAAGCCGGCACGCCGTGTGCAGGACGTGCCGTTGTGCCTTCAGCTTCAGGAAGCCGAAGAGTACACAAATAACGAGCCTTACATCAAAGTCAGCTTCAGAAAAGGCGGCCACAGGCAGTTCTTCGAGGCAGCCACCCTCGCCATTGAAAGCCTTAAGTGGAAAGAGCTCCAGGGCAAAGGGGCAGTGAACAAGCACGCCACCCGAGTGGTCGAGCCGCAACCTACGCTACCGGGAAAAGTGGTGCACGGCGGCATCTCTGCCATCGAGAAAAGTGAGGAGATGCAGCGCTTGAATAATGAACGGGTTTTATCTCTGTCTCTAAATGACTTGGAACAGTTGATGTACAAGGCGCGAGACGTGCTTCAACTCACACTGAGCTTCAGCAGCCTCGTGAGAAAGAAAAGCCGCTTCTCAGGCTCCGCGTCGGGCACCGTGTCTGAGGTCCAGAGCCCCATGGAATTGGCCCGCAACCTCAGCGAGTTCTTGATCAATTATGAGCTCACACGGCCCACGTCCATGGCAACGGTGCAGGATGTGTTTGCCTCCTACAACCGGTACCGGCTAGCCATGCAGGGCTTCGGTGGCCAAGTCGTGGGAACAAACCAGATGCATTCGTGCATGCAATACTTTGACAAGCTACAGCTTCCAGTCAAAACCAAGACCTTTCTGTCGGGACTCCGGGTGTTGACGCAGCGCAACAATAACAGCGAGAACGAAATCCATCGCATTATCTTGGAGTATATTATAAGTGAGGAAAACACATTTATGTTGCAAAAGTTCCAGAGCGAGTTAGTGGCAGATTCCGACGGCTACATGAGAAGCCAGCTCCGCTACTTCCCCGGAAAGTCCGTAGTGGATATATCGGTCCACTTCGGCTGGGCCACCACCATCTGCCTAGAGGAGATAGAGCGATGCCTAGAAAAGGCACTCCTAGTGAAGGATAACCATATTCTGGGGACGTTCTACCATGCCAACAAGTTCGACCCAGATATTTTGCTGCGGCTCTCGGACCACCAGGTGCTTCGAACCTTGGCCAGAGAGAATATGGTGGAGCAACAGAATGTCATCTCTTCGGACTTGAAAAATCAGCACACCGCCCCTCACAGCTTGGTGACTCTACAGGAGTTTGGGCTAGGCAACGAGCTAAAGGATGTCGAGCCCAGCTCGAACTTTAGCGAGTCGTTGATACAGTTGGACGGCTTGAAGTTTGAGTGAGTGCCCAGCAGTCGCCAATTAGATGCATCAGGGTTTGAGCTAGCTCACATTTCGGGTATTGCCCTCTGACCTTTTTGATTTGCCGATATGCATTTTTGCCTATGTCCCTAGCTGCACCCACATCCTAGAACAACGAATTCGACCGGCTTGAGATTTGTGTGCAAAGGCCATGAACTGTGGGCCCCATGAATGTATCTGCTCCTTCAAAGCAGCGCAATTTGGACGCGTACTGTGGTTGGGGAGAAGGTTTACCGTCACGAAAACAGTGCTGAAGCGAGTACATGCCGTGCTTTCAGAATAGACACTTGTCCAAAAGATTGTCTACAAGTCTGAGGCTCAGCTGTGGCTACCATCAACGCAAGTTGTCGAACCTGGGCATGCAACGAATGTTTTGTTTGAAGATGGCGTCTATGAGCCGCGCTGCAGTCGCATTTATGGCATAGAGTCTGTCTTATTGCTTACTCTTTGAAGCCTGAAATGGCACTATGACCCCATGCAAAGAGAAATTCTTCTCTCGAAAGCCCTTTTCTGGCGATGATACTTGGCAAGCCGAGTCTCGAGGACTCTTCATTTCCTCTCCGAAAGGATTTAGATTCTTTACATTTCTTAGACTTAGCCTGCTTGGCACAGAGGAACTTGTTGGCAAGGACTGTATCAATTCGGTAATATCAAGATGACCGATGAGAACGAGGTATTCGATGAATGAATCTGACGGACAGGATGACTCTGGCGGGAAGGTTAAAACTATGGATGACTTCGATTGTCCCTAAAATCAAGAGGTGGCATGGCTCACAAAAGCCCGAGGATCCAATGGCTCATACGTGACACGCTGGTTGATATGTTCTCCAGCCGATGCTTTTGCCAATGCGGTGATGCGTCTGGTCTGTGTGGAAGGGTCGGGTCTTGCACTGCATATTCAGTCCTCCCAACGGGCCGGGAGGTTCGATAGAAGTGACCCTAGTGAATCTAGTGTGGGCGTGCCAAGAAGATATCTGGACAGTCGACAGGGTGATTCAAAAATACTGCCCGGAATTCCCCAATCTAAACGGTGATGAAATATGAAAAGCAAGTCGAAACAAAAGAACCAGTTTGTGCAACACAAAACGGACTATCAATATGAAGTGCTTCAAGACAAGGATTGATTGGTTCGGTGAAACGTTTACGTTGTGCCCAGCTTTGGGCTCCTAGCCACTATAGACGGAGTCTAAACAATAGGATATCTGGGGTGGTCTATGGCGCTAAAGTGCATGGCCTCTTTGACTTGAATGAAAAGTTAGAGGAGAAAAGAAGGCATCCCGAATTCAGGCATCCGAGGAATATCGAAGCATAAAAGAAATTCCCCGAAGCTCAGTCCAGTTTTACAATGTTGAAAAGGGTGGACCAAGGAGAGGCAGAGACGGGGTAAACGAAACTTAGTCTTGCCGTTTATTTCCTGTATGCTTCCACAAAACCCCTGTCGCTGAATCTGAGTTTTCGAAAACGTCCGTGATGGAGACAATCCTGTATACTACCCGAAACGTAGGTGAGAAGTACTCATGCTAGCCATTACCACATACACGATTGACTGATGAATGAAACTTTATGAATGAAACAGCTCATGACAAAGAGCAACCGACTATTACCATCTCGATCGTCCATTTTGCTAAGACAAAGCTAGTGATGCGCCTGCACAGAAACCTCTGACGGCTCTACATACAGGATACTGATTATATGCAGGTATTTACTGGAACCGTTGCAGTCATCGCAATTCAGCGGTCTTGTTCAGCTGAAGCAGAGGAGGATTTGTGCAAGTGGCACGCCAGTTACGTGTCTCTAACGCCGAGAACCAGCGGCGCCCGTGGCAGCTCCGGGGTGGGTATATAAGTGAGCGTTCCCGCGCATGTTTGAGGGTCGGAATGGTCTGACGAGACCTGGTATAGATGGATCGGAATGGCCAAATGGGTCAAAGGGCCAAAAGGCCAAATGGGACATGGCTCCAGATGGAAATATCCACGACCAAGGCGATTCCCAAGGCCGAAACTCCCGGCTTCGGCGTGAACTAGTGGCAGTGCTCAATTTTGCACATGAACTTGGCTCCGCACACTGCTGGCCACGATGCTGCCATGTCAGACGTGAATGTGCCGTGTCCCTTGCTTGTGCTCACATTCTCTGGGACCCAGAACAAGTGACACGAGACAAGACACCAAGGCATGGTCTTTGACCGCAAACTCAACAAGTCACTATACGGTTTGAAGAAAGCTCCATTTGTGTGGAACGAAGTGATAATGAAACCATTGGAAAATTGGAATCGAGCAAAAATGAAACATGCATTTACTGCAAAAGGAATAAAACCTCGACGGCTTTCATGACACTTTATTGGTAGACCTGTGCTTGGGAACAAATTGAGGACGTGTCTAGAACTAAGGAAATGTTGAGCAGGACCTTCGCAATGAAGGATTTAGGAGAAGCCAAGAACGTTCTAGGCACAAACATCGAAGTGGGATATGGCTCCACAAAAGTGCATCTTACAGATTACCTCGAAAAACTCCTATTGAATAACTCAATGATTCCAGATCGAGGAAACGGCCTACCTGCTGATCCAAAAGGATATGAGAACAGCACCAATGATGAAGATGAAGACCCTTGTGATAACCACGAATACAGGTCTGTCATTGGAAAATTGCTCTTCACAGCAAATGCTGTCCGCTTTGATATAAGTTATATTGTTCTGAGTATCAAGACATCTCAATGACTCTAGGATTAAACATTTAAAGGCAGCAAGGAAGGCTCTTTGTTATCTAAAATCAATCCCATCTTTGGGGCTCATTTTTGAGTCACAGTCAAATTGTCAAATTAATGTCTATTCAGATGCCAGCTATGCATCCAGTCTTGAAAAGAATAGTCTTTCTGTCACAGGATACCTGATACTCCTAGGAACTTCACCAGTGCCGTGGATATCCAAACTACAACCTATTACCGCAACTTCGACACTCAATGCCGAGTTAATGCGCTCTTTACAACGACTCCCGAACCTATTTGGGTCAAAAACCTATTGTCGGAGATAGTTCTGGAAACGAAGATTCAATCCTATTGTGACAACAAAGGTGTGATCCTGACAGCTGCAACCAACAGGAAATGTGAGTTGCTCAGAAGGATCCTCTAGGGTCCATAGCTGTGTTCATGGTGGACCTCGGCGATAGCGCCAGATGTTGACCTTGATTGAGACTCTTTTGACTCGAAGAAGACCTGCGGGGGGTTTGCTCACCTCCTAAACCCAAGAGGTTGGCTCACCGCCTAAACCCAAAAGGTTGGCCTCACGGGCCAAGGCCCCAAACCTTCGTCTTGACATCAAAACTCGCTGATTGTATTTACAACCCTCTTTGTCCACAGGAAACCGGCCTTGCTCGGAGATGGTTCAAATTACGTCTGGAAGTGGCATTTTATGATGGTATAAACAAGTGCCTCCACAGGTACTCATCTTGAAGGACTTCTGCTTCGGACCAGGCTTCCCGGCGTCAAAGCAATCACGTCTTGAAGACAGATGCCCCGAGAACTTCACGCAAAAGATCCTGTCCTTTACAATATGGGAGACCTGATGTACTCTGTGCAGTACCAGACACGGAGAAAGGAAGTGACATGCCAACTTATACCTTGACTTGATGGTCGAAATCACGTTGGGTGCATCGAATCGTGCTCTCGAGGCTATGACCTAACTTTCCATGACATTGAAGGGGCATTTATGCAAAGTTGGCGGTGTGGTTGGAGGGACGGTGTTTCTGTACTGGTGGGTCCAGCGAGACAGACAAAGAGACCTTGTTAACAAAGATGCCCAGGCCGGAGGGAGGCCTCCGGTATCAAATCAGCAAAGTCACAACGTTATCCGTTGGAGCCTGCAATTATGGCAGTCCAGGACGATGGCGTGGTCCCCAGCGGCCATGGACCTTTCAGGCCAACGTGAGTCAGCCGGTGGCCCATTGAAGGATGGGTTGGACAAAATGTCAATAGAGAAGGGATTCTTGAGAAAGATCCAAGTGGGAGACAAAGAATGGACTAATGATGTGGTTCATGGTCACGAGACCAGTCTTGGAGGTCCATGCCACGGAGACCAGCGCCGAAGGCCAAGGGAGGGAGTCTTTCAATCAACGAAGCGATGTCAGATTGGCATTTTTACTGGGCGGCTGTACCGGAAGGGCTCGAGTTACTGTCTTGGACCTCATAAAACAACTCGCCAGTCCAGGGGTGTATTTTCGACGAGTCGGGGGAGTTGAAGCCGCAAATGAAAAAGGGGCTGAAGTGTTTCCAGTTGGATGAGAAAGTGTCTTACTATGGTTCTATGTCGACAATTGTTGGTCACTTTGGCCGACCGCCGGATGACGAGAGGGTACCAAGACTTACTAGGGAGCTTTGAAAAGCACAACACCATATCAAGAGGCTTTTGCCAAGGAAATGTGCTCATGATACGGGCCTTGAATTGGTGCAACTGCCAAGAGGCCGGAGTGATAGGTGCCATGTGGGTGCTTGGCCTTGAGAATAATGCCCTACACAAAGCAGACTGGCGGTGTGGAACTTCCAGCACAAGGTAATGACGACCAGAAACTTCACCACCTGTGATCAGGTAGGAACCTGTGATCAGGTAAAAGTTGGGTCCTTGCAGTGAAACAGGTCGACTGCGACTCAAATGGATTGACGTCTGCGTTCTCGAATGGGTGCTGGACGAAGAAATCCACATGGAACAACCGGGCCACATCAAAAGGGTCCCAGAAGATGAAAATTAAATCGAGCCCAACTTTCACGCAAGAACAACAGAGTTGGAAAAGAGGATTGCCGATCTAAGCATCTTGGCAGCTTCCTAATTGGCTTTTTGAGATGCGAAACAAGCATCGCGGTTTCACTACAGGGTAGAGGCCAATTAGACATTCATACCCGGAACTAACATTTGGTTCTCAGCCTAAGAAAGCCCCTATGTGGACTGAAGCAGGCTCAGGTGGGCATAAAGACTATAAATACCCTATGGCGCTGCGCCGCATGCAGGTGCCGAAGCTGGAGTTGCGCTACGTCATCGGTGGCCCCTCTTGGGAGCATGACGAGTCTTTATGGATATCTTGGGAAATCATCCTGATCAGGCTATTAAACGAGTGGTGATGGCACGCCCTTGCTACGCTCTTTGAAGCCGGTGCGTCATCGGGAACAATCGATTCATTTCGTCACTGTCTGATCTTGTTTTGCGGAAAAGAACTGCAAAGAACGGCACAGTGCAGAGAACGGCAAAGTGCAGAGAATGGCAAAGTGCAGAGAACGGCAAAACTGGCAAAACTGGGAAGTGGCAATGACCAACGCTACTTGGACAGTATTGTCCATCAATGATACCCTGTTACTGCCTACCGTAAAGACCAATCATCTTGGTGAATGAGTGGCGCGCCGAAAGGACCCGGAGTGCGTTCGGTGGGTACCGTGGACGCCGTGGCCAGTGGTGTGTGGGTACCGTGGGTGGTGTGTGGGTGTGATGGACTCGAAGGAAGTTGATTGGTGGCCGCGATATCGGTTCTGGATTGGGCCGATAAGCCTGCACAGAACGCCCGGGCGGCCGCTAATCGCGCGTGATTTGTCACCTTCCAATCGCCCGCGCCATGCATCAAGGAAACACGCGATTACTCGATCGGTCAATCAAACTACCAATCACACATCCTTGCAATCAAATTCCGTCACAGGGTCGGGTGATTTCCGTTTTGGGACCGGGCAGTTACCGTTTTGGGATTGGTCTATTGAGCATTCAGTCGGCATTCAGTCTTGAATCGGCCAGTCTTGCATCGGCCAGTCTCGCCAGTCTCGCCAGTCTCGCCAGTCTCGCCAGTCTCGCCAGTCTCACCAGTCTCGCCAGTCTCGCCAGTCTCGCCAGTCTGCATCAGCCTCAAGCTCATCCCAATCGCAATGTTCTCGTCTACGCACTACTCCAAGGGCATCAGCTGATCAACACACCCGGAGCATGTGCAAAAGGCCTGTGCAGGATGACTGTGCATTAGCCCAAGTGCCCTGTGCAAGACAGCGCCATCGCCGCGTGCGGGCCGGCCCCGATTGCACTGCACAATGGCCAGCCATCAATCTAGATAAGCAGCCTCCGGCATCCAAGCCCCAGATAAGCCGCGTCGCCACGCTGCAGGTACAACTATATAAGAGGTCTGGCCGCCCCAGTGCCGCCGGCTTATTCCCTATAGCCATGCCTGTTGCTCAATACATCCCGCTTCCCCAGGCCGCAGGCTACGCCGTGGTGGTGGGCCTCGGCGCCGTCTTCGCCGCAGGAATGGTGCTCACCACCTTCTGCTTAAAGAGATACAACAAGGAGATCATGACTGCAGAGGAATTCTCCACCGCCGGCAGGTCCGTCAAGAAGTTCCTCTTGTCGGCTGCAGTGGTGTCCTCGTGGACCTGGGCCGCCACCTTGTTGACGTCCACCGTGCAGGTCTACAACAATGGAGTGTCCGGAGCGCTCTACTACTCGGCCGGAGCGGCGGTGCAAATCATCTTGTTTGCGTGCTTGGCCATCAAAGGAAAAGAACGCGCCCCCCATGCCCACACCTACCTTGAAATCATCAAGGCACGCTACGGAAGCGCCACGCACGGCGTGTACTGTTTCTGGGGTTTTGCCACCAACGTGTTGGTCACGGCCATGCTCTTGACCGGCGGCTCGGCCGTGGTGCACGACTTGACCGGCATGAACGTGGTGGCCGCATGTTTATTGTTGCCGCTCGGCGTGGTCATCTACACCATTTTCGGCGGCATCAAGGCCACCTTCTTGACCGACTATGCGCACACCGTGGTGATTGTCATCATCATGTTGGTGTTCGGCTTCAATGCCTTTGCCGTGTCGGACAAGTTGGGGTCGCCGGCGGCGGTGTGGGACATGGTCACCAAGTTGGCCGAGTCGCAGCCTCGCGAGGGCAATGCCGGCGGCTCGTACTTGACCATCAAGTCCCGTTCGGGCGGCATCTTCTTTGTCATCAACATTGTGGGCAATTTCGGCACGGTGTTCTTGGACAACGGATACTTCAACAAGGCGTTTGCCTCGGACCCGGTGGCCACCTTGCCTGGCTACGTGATGGGCGGCTTGGCGTGGTTCGCCATCCCCATGTTTGTGTCGACCACCTTGGGGCTCACGGCGCTTTGCTTGCAGGGAACGCCCAGCTGGCCCACGTACCCCAACGCGATGACCCCCGATGAGGTGAGTGCAGGCTTGGTGTTGCCCAATGCCGCCGTGGCTCTCTTGGGCAAGAGCGGCGCGGTCATGAGTCTCTTGTTGGTGTTCATGGCCGTGACGTCCGCCATGTCCGCGGAGTTGATTGCCGTGTCGTCCATCTTCACCTACGACTTTTACCGGACGTACCTCGACCCCAAGGCCTCGGGCAAGAAGCTTATCTTGGTGTCGCATGCATCGGTGGTGGGCTTTGCCTACATCATGGCCGGCTTTTCCATTGGCTTGTACTACGCCGGAATCTCCATGGGCTACCTTTATGAGCTCATGGGCGTGATCATTGGCGGCGCGGTGCTTCCATCGGCCATGACGTTGATCTCCAAGAACCAGAACTGGGCTGCGGCCACCTTCACGCCGCCCATCGCCACGGCGCTCGCCATCATGCTGTGGTTGGTGTGCACCAAGGTTAACTTCGGCACCATCAGCGTGCCCACCACGTTCGAGGACGACGCCATGTTGACAGGCAACGTGGTGGCGCTCTTGGCGCCGTTCATCCTCATTCCCGTGCTCACGTTGGTGTTCCGGCCACAACGTTTCGACTGGAACATCTTGAAGAGCATCACGCGCGTGGACGAGGAGGAGGAGTTGATGGAGGCCGAGTCGCAGACGCCCGACCCGGAGAAGTTGGCCCCCGTGCGGTCGCAGGTCACGCAGGTGGCGCACACCATGGCGTTGGGCCAGCTAGACGAGTACGCCGCCGAGAGTGCCCGCTTGAACAAGGCCTTCAAGATCGCCTTGACCATCTGCGGGGTGTTGGCGGTGTGCCTCATTTTGCTCTGGCCCATCCCCATGTACGGCAGCGGCTACGTGTTCAGCAAGCGCTTCTTCACTGGCTGGGTCAGCGTGCTCTTCATCTGGTCGTTCATCACCGCGTTCATCGTGGTGGTGGGCCCGGTGTGGGAGGGCCGCACGGGCATCTACAACACGTTCCGCGGCATCTACTGGGACTTGACGGGCCAGAGCCACAAGTTGCGCCAGTGGCAGGACTCGCATCCGGAGGCCTTGCATGCCGTGAGGAGTCAGTTGTCGGCGCAGTTGGTGAACATGTCTTTGGTGGAGGGGCACGAGGTGCCGGGCATCGACCAGGAGTTGGAAAAGAAGGACTAGCTGATGTACAATACGAATGGATCCACACATGAACGCCATCACCGTCACCTCAGGGAACCATGAGCGCTGACCGACCATGAAGGCAATGTCCGGTGAAAGGGAGATGTGCCTACCTGGGTTGTGATTGGATGATTTACCGGCAACACTATAGACAAACTTAGCCTACTGACCAATACGGCGGACCCACTAGGAGCCGTCTGGCTTGGTCTGGTCAAGAATAATGCATTTACAAATCAATCAGTCACATAAAGTAGTGACACGTATTTGATGAACCAAGGGCCCGAAAGAGGCCCAAAAAGAGGCCCAAAAAGAGGCCCAAAGATTACATCTCGCTAACTATTATGTACATGGCTGGTGACTGGCCAATGGGGCTGGCTCGTTGTTTGCCCACAAACAAGCACGCATCGCTACCCCAAGGAGTCGTCAAGCGGTACCCTAGTCGATCGCCAGTTCCAGATTCTTACCTCATTAATAAATGAGTAAATTACGGCTCAAAGGTATATCTAAAATCTAAGCTATTTAAAGCAAAAACGTTAAATTAGATTCTGAAAAATCTGGAGTTACTTCAACTTCATTTTCACCATTTTCGAATTGTATTTGTATACTTCTTAAACCTACTAATACTGATATAATTGATATAGCTGTTCTATACTACTAACATAGTTTCAACCAACAAAGCATCAGGATATTGTGGTATACGACGAGGCCAAAAAAACTCAGTAAATACCAAATCTTGATCATTTTACAATGGTTAATTTGTTTACTATAAAATATGTATTGATGTGAATCGTTCCTTTGACAACCCTCCGCGACAAATCTCGTTACTTCTTGACTATTGTCGATCACTACTCCCGGTATACCGCTGCCATTCCTCTTGAAGTCAGTCGAAGCGATCCAACGTTTCAGGATATATCGGAACTAGATGTTCCTATCCACGGAGATCCACGGATAACGGTCTGGAGTTGGCTGAACATTTTCCCAAAGAGGTATTGCACCAAATTTCGGACACCTCGTCCTACGGAGTGGCTATACTAAAGTAGCCTTACATGATTACATTACCAGCTGACCCAACAGTACCAGCTGGCCCAAAGGTTTTGACCAGATATCTGAACAAGACGAGTCAGTCGATTCAACAGAATATAGATTATGGACTGAACTACCAGAATCCAAGAGGAACTTACAAGTAGTATGATCGTCAAGCTTCAAGTCTGGACCAAAAGAGGTTGAAAAAGAGCTGTGAAAGAGCATTAACAGAAGGTGGATCCTCAGTCGTGAAAGAGAAGCTTTACGATTACGCAGCTCTTTCGAGAAGCCATTTTGTTACCTTGAGCTTATTGTTGTTGCCCTTGCCACGGGTTTGCCAAGCCGCTTGCCGTTGTGATTATTGTTGCCTGGGCCCGTTTGCTTTTAGGGTTCGTTGTACCGAACGTACCTTCAGAGCGGAGTCTGATTGGTCCGTCGTATCCGACGAACTATCTGAATCAGACAGCAGCTGAACTGTGAGCTTCGAAGAAAAGAGCCAAAATGTGCTGGAAGTGGATGTTGAGTCACCTATGTAGCATCGACATAATCCTGAGATAAGGCATCCCCGAGGACATGGCACCATCGCTTATATAAACGGTCATTCAATAACCACATGCCAGCCATATCCCTTTAGGCATTTCGTAGCTTGGCCAATTTCTCTTTTGATCCATAAAACTATAAAAAAGCCTTAGGTGCTAGACTTCTTAATACACTCGGAATGGAATTTCGTCGTGGAAGCTCATTTTGTTACCATGCATTGTACCTTGAACACTCCTCCAAGGCCCTTTCAGCTTGTTTTTCCGAAGCAGTATTTCTCGACGTCACTTTCAAAGCAACTTTGTCACTTTCCCCATGGAACTTCCCAAGAGTCGACAACGGCGGATCAACAAACCGTGCACGAGCCTTTGGGACCTTGATTCGGGCATTCCACTAGTGGCGATGCGTCGCGGTGTTTCAAAGTCCAACGCAGGGCTCTCCATCAACGAGTACTTGCTCCAATCACTTCCTCCACAATCACTTCCTCCACAATCACTTCCTCCACAATCACTTCCTCCAATTATTAGCGTCCGCACTTGACTAGCCCGAGTCCCTTTGTTGCGTGGTGACCGCTTTATGGCACGCTTTGATTCGTATGAATTATGGTGTTGATAATTTTATCGTGGCCATGCCGGCCCCGGCTCGAATTAAGGGTGTTGACTTTTATGTTCCCTATGATGCCCAAGATCTTTTGGAACTGTTGAAGATGAGCTTTACTCCAAAATAAAAATCGTGCCATTTAGAATGGTCACATATTTACCAGACAAAGAGCGCTATGCTCCGATAGATACCATCGATACTTCTAAAGTTTAGGCGAACATTTCAGGAACGGAGGTAAGAAAGCGTTTGAGGGATTGTTCTGAAATTCCTGAATGGTTTTCATATCCAGAAGTTGTTCAAACTTCAAGAGAAAGCTATCCACCACGCTCTAGTCCTGGCTTTGCTGTTTTCTTTTTGTTTTTTTGCTGTATTGGTGACGGGCGATCAATCTGATGCATTGGGAGAACACTTTTGTGGAGCGTTGCAATCCATTTTGAACCAATTTTCTGGGGGACGTAGAATCACCACGCTAAACACGAAGGACGCACATGCATTTTTGGTTAATGAATTGGTCAAGTCTGGAGCTGGTGTTGTCAACCTGGCGATTGATGTTGAACCTTTCGTGGAAGCAATTGGTGACGACAACGTTGTGAATGGGCTGGTCAAAGGAGGGAGTAAAGCTGAAGTTTCAAATTGAACTGACTGAAATTTCGTCCATTTCATCTGAGGTTGTGGAGTACTGCAAGGGTTTTTTCATGACAAAAAAGTTTGAATGATTCAGGCACGTTATAAGTTCATGCCAGGATTCAAAGTAACAGCCATTGGGTTCTGATTACATCTGTACACCACAAGGTCGAATCAAAATCTAACTATAATACATGTAGAGCAAGGTCTAAGTCATACGTTCGAGAAAATACGCGGCCCCCGTACTCTACAATTATTTTGTACTAGGTACTCTGAGATTTTTCAACTACAGTTATTAGATACCCCAGTATGTTAATTGCTGAGGGAAAGATGTCTTGATATCTGATGCATACAACGAGCAGAATCCTTGCTTGCGCGACACTTACTAGCATGTAAACAGGTAGCATTCGTTGGCCATCCTAGCCTTTAAACTACCAGCCTTTAAACTACGGCCTGCTCTAAAGTGACGGCAGAAATGTCTGGTGTTGAAGACCCCAGATGGAAACGCGGGGAAGCACCGTGCCAGCTGAAGAGTAGCAAATGAGTATTCCACGGATGGGAGGTTGGTCTCTCGTAGATAAGGCGTGCCGTCTCTTTTTGGAACTTTGATCTGAACCACCGGGGAATATCACAAGATGGCGGCCATAACCAAACCCACCAGAACATCTGTGAATACAAGTGAAGTTGAGGAGGGACTTCTTTTTTTCCACTTCTTATAGTTGACTTTCGCAGAATGGACCAAATTGGACCTTCTCGGACAATTTTACTGCTAGGAAACGACAGGAGCACAGGGGCTGTCTGCCTGGACGTGGCTTGCGTCCTAGACTTTACCATGACAAGTATTAACCTAGAACAGACGAGGAACCCCCGGCTTAGGGAGGAAAATCACACTTATATACACTTGGTATCTGCAATCCGGCATATACATGGAAAGTAGCACGTCATGCCGTTTTCCATCCGGGATACCCGGATCCAGGGATCCTGATTAGTTCGTTTCCTAACATTTACCTGGTCTGGGTGGCCCCATAAGCGCGTATGGGTGCAAAATAGCTGCAAAGTGCGACTCGCGCGCTTGTCCAAAGACGCATTCCCACACCATTAGTCGAGTCCAGACACTTGGGATGGGAGTTGTATGCACTACCAATGGTATGAATGGAAGACGGCTCGGGGAGCCGGCCCATGTACTGGCACGGAGGATCAGATCCACGAGGGCGCACTTGCTTGTGGGTTGCCGGCGGTTGGATTGCAAGGTACACCCATCTCTCCTGTATACAATATCGTAAACCGTGGGATGGTGGTGCCATTCCCCAATTACGCTTTTATGGATTCTATCTTGAGGCACATTTTAGGCTCGATATGTTCATTTTCCGACGAGTGTTTCCATGTTAACATTTTCCTTGCAACACGCATTGACCTGTGCTTTAAAGAAGATGCAGTGACCCGCAAGAGGGTCCCATTCTTACCCCATGGTTGGCCTCGGACCACCAGCTTATCGGATGCAGTGTCGTAGTTTCCGGCAAATTCTGTCATCACTAGCCCGATTGGGACCTTTTCAGGTAAGGTGCCAAGGCTGTGACGTGGCCTTAGCCAGTCTCTACAATGCAGATGATCTTGCTTCGATCCCGGCAATTTCTCTTTCCTAATATGATTCTCTTGTTGTCGTGGAATTCTCTTCTTGTGTTTTTCTTAAGCCTAATAGCTCAAAGAAGCTGTGTAGTGCTATATATCGCATTTGAAATTCCAGAAATGGGCCTAAAAGATACATAAATATATCATTTAGAGACGAGATATATGGGGTCCGACCCACCCTCGTCCGCTTTGTTTCGGGACCATCACTGAACAGGGAAATAAGCCTCGCAGGGAGAGGATTGACTTTTATCCTTGAATAAAAGAGATTCGTCATTTTAGTCCAGGTGTAAGTAACAGATGTGTAACTTGAAGGTGTCGTGTAATCTTGAGAGGTTGCCATGCTCCACAAAGCGCCATCTACATTGGAAAACATGAAATAACACCACGCCAACAAGGGGAGAATAAGGTGATGGCGAGTATCACCTGCTTGTTAATAATTCTTATGCGCTTGGTCTACGTTTTTGGATACTATACAAGCCTGCTTGCGGACGGGCCGGTTCGCTGACCACTAGACGTTAGAATCCGACACCGGCATGTGCAACATCTAAACGTGGTTGGAGGGATGGTAACTACCACTTTCCAAATTGGCCTCTTCCGCTTCATACCGTTAGAGTATTTGTCTTTTGATTGTCCCTGGTATCCTTTGTAGCTTTTTATTTTCCATCATAAGTGTTAGGTTCCTTGTAGTTGTTTTTAGCGTCAAGTACTTAAGAGAAGGTGTATTCGTTGATGATCCCTAAAACAAGGGGGATTATCCAAACTTATATAGATAAAAACTGGCCCGGCCCGCATGAGGCGTCGGGCGGCTCATGGCGAGATGCCGGCCTGGTTGCGCCATTTCCAGCCGCCACGGGGGCACGATGGCGCCATAATTGGTCGGAGTAGGGTGTTATCCACGTTTGGACCTTAGGCGTCCCGATAAGTCCTGGTCTGGCTTATCTAGACCAATGGCGCCTTGAGGTGGGTGTTTGTCCTGCATCTAAGAAAACCACGACGTTGCATTTGGGTAAAACTACGGCGCTGCATCGGATAAGATACAACTGGTGCCATCTGAGTCTCGGAGATAGCCGGTCGGGATAGCGCCCGTCTCTCTCCAAGTGGGGGTAACGATGGTTTCCCCTTGTAGCGTACGTCGCAGGTAAATTTGGTATCCATGGGTAGCGCGCTACTCATGGTGGATCTGACAATAAGCATTTTGAATCCATGTTGACGTAATCCACATTAGGAGTTGCATCATTACTATAGACTTTGGTAATTAGTGCACGAATCGCGGGGCTCATCCTGAAACATAAAAGACGAGATCTTATTGAAAGTGGTTCTTCATTTTAGCCCATTGCGGTTCGTATCATGTCGAGTGCGGAGTAAAGCGCCATCGATGCTTCAAGCGAGCGCAATCTTGTGTGTATAGAATACCCCTAGTGCAAGCCGCCGCATTTGGCTCAAGGACAATGGCCTTCTCTACCACTGTTTGGCACTTTACCGATGCATAGCTTCTTTGGAGCACCTGAAATCGCTGGAACGGGATGTAGATGCTCCTAACTGACCCCGGTCGACGGGCGTGGGTATCCAACCTGCACACCTCTCATCTAGCTTTACCACAACCAAGTCACACCTCGTGGTAACGGCCAGAGACCGATGATACTGGTGACGGTTGGTAGTCAGACACCTTGGCTGGGACCAAGTTGAACCAATGAAGATGCACGATCGCGCCGGAGGCTCAGCAGTGACTTGACGACTCGCGGAACGGCTGGCTCCATGGGCCTTCAATCTTCCCATGGTGGCGCTAGTTGGACTTTTGTTTCTTGGGACAGTCTGGCGGCCAATGGCCTTCCTCGCGGCATCTCCGGCAGTGACTGCGCGGACAGGCACGGCGCATGTGGTCCACCTTGTAACAGTTGGTACAGTGGCGGATGTGTTCATGGACCTTCATCTTGGCATAAGGAAATAGACCGTCGGGAGCGCTAGGGAGAGGACCGTGGGTGGAAGGACGGGCCATCGAGCCTTGGATGACATATAGCATGTCGACATTTCCACGGCCATAGTCAATGTGCTCTCCGTGGACTCCCGTGATGGAGCACGGGGGGATCACGGCGCCTGGTGGCCACAATGCCTTGTAGTAATCCTCGGCCTCGGGCGGTTCCACAATGAGGCTGGTGATGATGATGGTGAAGGAAATCCAGCCCGCCTTTTTGGGCTTGGGCAGGAGGTAGTGGAAGTATTTCTTCTTTGGCTTCGGTTGTGGTTTTGTCTGATCATAGGTCCACCCTCCGAATGCGGAGTAGTGAGTTCTTCTCACAACATAGTCCCCTATAGTTTTCACGTCTTCTGACACCTTCTTTAATTCTGGAAACTGAGTAGCCATCCTTCTTATATTCCAAATATACTAAGCTTCCTTCTTGGTCTGAATGCCCTCTTCTTGGGGCGGCAGTCCCTTCCTTAAATAATGGAAGGGGCGCTCACTAGCCGCAGCCCGCTTTAGGGGTGCATCGTCGTCATTACAGCCGCTCAATCAGGAGGCAGAGGGAGAGCATTGTTTCATCCCTTCTAACTAAGCTCTTGTGCATAGTGTGCACACAGACTTGAGTCATTCACCTCTTTAACCCTTGTTCCGTCTGGATACAGTCAGTGCGCATGCAGTGCCGGCAGATGTTGACCAAAGACTGAGCGCGCTATGCCACTGTGCATGCTTGGTTGCCAGGACAACCAGAATACATCAGGCGACTATGGGTGAATGTCGTTCCCCAAATATACAAGCCTAGCTGCCTGCAATTTTATGAGAGTAATCAATACGAGCCCAGGAGGAGGATCATCAAAGATGCCTCCTAGAACCAGACCCACTAATACAAATGGATCTGCTACTGAAAAGGAAGTCCACAACTATCCTGATACCGTGGCTGTTATTCGATCTCAGATCACTAAAAATTATTCGAGCCCGCATCACCGGACATTATTCATAACCTGTAAAGAGGACAATTCCTGTTCAACGTCATACATGGGTGTGTTTGGAGGACCATAGAGTAACCACGGACTAATGTCCAGTGGGGACTTATGTTCGAATAACACAGCCATGGTATCATGAACGTAAGTGTGAACTTCCCTTCCATTAGCAGATATATTTGTATTAGTGGGTCTGGTTCTAGGAGACATCTTTGATGACACTCCAACCTGGGGTTTGTATGATTCGAACCATTCCAAAGTTGGAGCGGTGTCTTAAATTTTGAGATCCCTTTTGGTGTTTGTTTAAAATCACGGCAACCATGCGTATGGCATCGGGCCAGAAGATTAGTGGAACGGCTCCTTGAAGGAGCAAAGTCCTGGCCTTTTCCTGAATGGTGCGATTCTGACGTTCAGCTGTACCATTCTGATATGAAGAGTAGGTATTTGTGAACTTGTGCAGGATACCTTTTCTAAAGAAGTATGGGAATAAATGTTGGACCTAAGTCCGACGCCGGTTAGATGCAGGATGACAATGCATCGTAATTCCGGAGGTCAACTCTGGCGGGTAACATCCTTGCACCCCCCAACCCTGGTGGTTAGCATTGTTGTAACGCTACCCCGGTGGTTAGCATTGTTGCAACGCCACCCTGGTGGTTAGCATTGTTGCAACGCAACCCTGGTGGTTAGCATTGTTGCAACGCTACCCTGGTGGTTATCGTAGCGGGACAGGGCCAGAGAACCAAGGTCCCTTTTGAGATAAAAGGGAGATGTATGCCTG
>WFIW01000100.1:0-20026 GCA_009756535.1 Metschnikowia sp. UFMG-CM-y6306 | reverse complement strand
CTCCAAGTGGGGGTAACGATGATTTCCCCTGGTAGCGTATGTCGCAGGTAAATTTGGTATCCATGGGTAGCGCGCTACCCATGGTGGATCTAACAAGTTTATTTATACTACTATTAATACTAGTTTGTTTAATACATAAAGTGATATACCGCATATTATAAGTAATAAGCATTAAATTTATTAAGTTGTAAGTAAAACATATTATACAACGAGAGATAGTCCTCGATCATGTCTGCAGACTGCATCAACCATCAAATTTGACAAGGAGTCCAATTCGATCACGTGATTTACCACCGAGCCAATGAGCTACTTCAGTGCTTTAGTAACTCCTTGATCTGATCAAGTATAATTGAACTCGGATTGAATACAGTCTAGCAATAGTGTCTGTCCAAGTTCAAGGACCACCCCGAAACCAATCGTCGCCATGAGCATGCCCGGAAGGCATAGACCTGCATGGACCCATCATCGGGGTGTCCCTCTACAACACCCACGTTGCTCAGGGCGGTGGCTTCAACAGTGCCTGGGTTGATGTCACCCTCCGCTCTACATATGAGGTGTTGAAGCTGCCACGGGTACTCGGGAGCAATGGCACCGTCGCAGGTCAGCTGTAGAGTGGGGCAGCGGGGTCGTGGGCCAGTGTACACGCCCTAAACCAGCTCTACGGGTACCACATCGCCGGTGCACGGCAAAAGGGCGAGAAACTCCCCTGTACCGGTCCATCCGTTTTGAGCTAGGCCTTCACCAGAGGTGGAAAATCTCCCACTCCCTTGCGCCACTTCTCGCAAGTGTCTAATCATAGCCTTTACATTGACTCAGAAGGTTTTCGTGGACCGAAGGGCCCTCCGAAAATTGATAGCTTCAAAAGATTAATAAGCTCAGAATCTCTCGATGTACAAGGTAAATTGTTGACACTGGGATGCAGGTCCCGATAACTATAGAAGAACCTCGTTGCTGGTGGGGAGTTTACCTAATGTGATAACTTCTGCCATCGTGGCCCCGAGTTGACTTTACAAGGCCTCTGGAAACGTCCTGCCTCGTCGATAACTGCGTTGCCGGATTACTCACGGGAAAATAGGCTATGTTCAAGGCGAGCGTACTGATTGGAATCCATGGCGACCTTCTGATCTTGAAGTGCCGCTGGGCTGCGAAGGACACACATTCAACAATGTCTCTGGCTTCAGAAGTCGCTGGCTTCGTGCCGAGTCTCACAACTTGGCGTATCACCGAAGGAGTCCAAAAAGGCTCGCTCCAAGGCTTGAGAGCAGTCCTCGCCTACGGATCAAAACAAGGACACTCGAAATCTTCCAACACAAACAACAAGACGTCCACTTCAACAATAACTCCCGCTTCAACGGCCATGGCAGCGGCACATGGAATTCTAGTGCTAACAACTAGCGCTGCACCTGTTCGAATTCCAAGACGCAGAGCTCGAGCCAAGTCTAAAGAGTCCCTGACAGTGGTGGGAAGGCCATCTGGACAAGCCAGCGTTGAATCCGAAACATCGAGTACTTCCAATGCAGGTTTGCATTGGATCTAGTTCCAGTGCTCTCCGAGCGATCAGTACTTTCCAACTTCGTGTGGGCTGAAATGGCCCACTTTGAAGCTGGGACTTCTTGGATGTCCGAGGGCACCGTGGAATGTCAAGGTTCATTCATGACTGACGCAAGGGATCGCCTTTGAATTGACCCGGACATCCGTGCCTGGCATGGGAATGTCCTGAACCGCGTCCTCGAAGGTGGTTCCAGCACCTTGCTCCAAGATGGCGCCAATAGTTTCTGTCGCTTGCAGAGAGAAGGAGCTTGCTCTCGGCCCCATACATGGCTTTGCCTGGGCCGCCATGGTCCTAGTAGTAGCCGGGGTCGTGATCACCGACGCCTTCCGTGCGGCCCCCTCGACTAGTTCGATTCGGGCATGGGTCCATGATTGCGTACCCCTCCGGATATGGCAGGCTTGCAGAAACTGACGTGGATCGGACCACTTATTGATCAAATGATAAGATGGTCTGATTGCGACATAGCAAGGGGTTGAATAACAGATAGATGCACAAGATGGGAGTCTAGGAAACGTTTCCTTCACACTGCCCGTCTCTTGATGTGGCAAGAATGACCCGAGGTTATTCCGCCTCGGAATGTAGCCGGATCAGGCCTGGGTGCCAAATATGGCGTCGTCAAGCGAGTCAGAGAGGATAAGGCCAGCTGGAGTCAAAAATGGCTATTTCCGTAGCTCGTGTGTGCAATTTCCAATGCCTGGTTTAATCCCGCGTTGCGGTTGCCCAAACCTCGCCCAGAAGCCGAGTCCAGAAGGGGGTCCGAGTGGTGGCGGTTTTGCATATTGAAAATTGGACTCGAGTGAATGATCCGGATTTGAATCCAACGTTTCAGAACCCACTGCAATAGAACTCTGCCATCGTTGCTTTCGGAGCTGCGATCGTGCGCCTTGTGACCTTCAAGTCTCTCGGCACCAGGGACGTTGGCTTGCTGCCCCGATACACCAGAAGCGGTGCTTTATGCTTGGCTTGTGATTCACCTGCATTCGACCTTCAGATGCGCCTTGAGCGAGGCATCGATGGTCCCATAGTCTTCTCTCTAAACACCCTTCGAGATCTGGGAACTTTCGACCAACGGCATCCACATGGATGAACCGTCGCCGTACGCAACAATCACAACAATCACGTGTGGCGTGTACGTGATGAACACCTCCCATTGGCGCCATTGGAGAGATCCCAACAACGAGTCTCCAAGCACCAGTACCCCACAGTGAAAGATCATGCTGTTTGCATATGTCGCCATCTAACTGAGCCAAAACGCTGAGAGTCTAGGATGAGCGTTGGTTGATCTATTTCTGGCCGCACTAGTTCATCCCCATTCAACAGATCAATTGCACAGGCATGAGTAAGGGGAACTTCACAAAAGCCACGAGAGCACCGAGCGACGTAAGCTATGTAGTCGCCCTGTAAATCGACTCGGCTCCAGGATTTAAACTGGTTTTCTCCGTTCCCATAAATCATCCAAGGAGTGCATTCGTCACGGTCCACAGTCTTGGCTCAGTATCTCTTAGGTATGAGAAGCCCTGTATTGGGTTGGATAGGTTGATTGTTTTGCTTCCACGTGAAGGATTACTTTAAGTAGGACCGCCATCGTTGATCTTGGTACTGTTTTTGGCGGGGCCACTCACCATCCTTTCTTGGAGAGGGCATTCTATAACAGCTGCCGTTGTAGGGCTGTGCCGTAACAGCGGCCAATAGGAGGCGAAAAAGAGGCATTGATCAATGCACTCTCACTAAGTACTCGTGTATAGTGCACAGTCAGACTTCAACGTTCAACATGTTTCTTACCTGCACGCCAGGAGTTGTTTTCAGCAAGACAAACAGGTCCTGGTACATCGGCACGTGTTGCACTCTACCCACGAAACTTCTAGAGATACAGCAGTGCCTAATCAGGACCAAGAGGTGGGGTTGCCACTGCACCTGTTCCCAGATGGCTAAATTTGGCTCAAATCATCAATTATTTCTCCGAAATTAAAGCTTAATGGGAAACCTCATACGTGATACATCATTCATTCCTCTCACAGCTAGAGCGAGGGGATTTAGGACACGTTGAAACCGTTCTCATTTCATTAAACAATCCTGGCCTAATGATAATGACGTTAAGCCTAAACTTTTCAAGCTTTTTTTCCATGGTACCAATTGAAAATGCAGGATTAGACACATTGAACCTGCCCATCTATGAATTGCACACTCAAAAGAGGCGAACAAAACCAGGGATGAAACTGAAAACCCATTAAAAGAAGTCGCTGAAAAGTCCCTGTGAAAAATGTTGAATTGTGTGGTCAGATATGTAGGTCACGCTTTGGGACTGGTGATTTCAATCAGTTGTTCAGTGCCACTTCAGTTGCGTCCTTCTTTAAGTACTCATTCAGTCACCCACTATGCGATATGGTTGGGGATGCCGTAACGAGTGGCAGGTTATGCGGCACATGAATCTGAAAAGTCTCACTGTGGGCGCACTTGAGTTGGATGGCGGCTCCTTAGGGCGAGCCCCTGATTTCATATAATCAGGACGGCCACGGCAGACTCAGCCCCTGAAGAGGCCCGGGTTTCTGGAATCTTCAATGGGCAATGCGTGGCTCGCGCGACGGGAGATAGGAATATAGCCCATGGTACCGGTTTCGACAGGGCAATTCATCGATCCTTGTCTCGCCATAGTAGGCTGTGTATGCAAGGTTTGTGCACTGCCCCTAAAAGATGGTCTCTACCGCCCTTCCCTGTTTTCACTACCGCTTCTTCTCGCTTCCCATTCACTGCATGAATCCTGGCGCATTCCCTTCCAGAAAGAGAAGTTCAAACACATAACATGGGCTGTTAAATGTGCTGTCATGCTTGCAAACAATTTTCATGAGAATCCCATACATACACGTGGGAGTCTCGAGGCCAGTGATATTGATTGGGTGATTTCGAGTCACATTATCATGAATAGGTTTCACGTCGGGTCACTTTATCATAAACCATTATATCGTCGTTTGATGTCAAACAGCCTCAATCCGGATCAGGAAATCAAGTTATCAAGTGGTGGATTTGCATCAGTGTCATTGCATCGTGTTGCGCAAGATCCTTCATCTGTACCAGGTATTGGCTAAACAGCTTTTGCTCATCACATCAACTCCTCAGGTCAACATCCATGGCATCTTCCAAAAGCGCCTGCATCATCTCGATCTTGCGGGCATTATCCACCCACCGCTCCTTGGCCTCGGTTCCCCGCTGCACCAAGTCTTGTATATCGCGCTCCACCAAGTCGATGGCCTGGGCGTACTCCTGAAGACTCATTTCCACGCTGCCAATGTCCACGGACGACGACTTGGAAATGTCGTATCTGTACAGGCCGTCCTCGAGCCGCGTGTAGGCCCTGCTGTTTTCTAGAAGCTCACTCAAGTGCTTAACCACGTCGATGGGTTGTGACTCTTGAGCATCGCCGTCGGCATCGCTTTCGCCGTCATTTCCATTTCGGATTTCATCCACAGTCTTCAATTTGGCTAAGCGTTTGGTCACGTTCCCAAATAACGCCTCAAGCTCCGCCCGAGTAAAAACTGCCGCATGGGAGCTGAGCAAGACCTCGGCGTCGCCCTCCGAGTCGCCCGCTTCGGCCACCGCTTTGGTACGATTGGCTCTTGCATTTTTGATGGTCAAGCGGCTCTCAAAATTCTTCACCAACTGGTTCAACTTCTCCACCACCGGCTTATGCAGCCCGGCCAACTTGTCCAATTCCTTGGACAAAGCCTCGTTTTGGCTTGTGATCTCGCGTATCTGCTCGTCCAACAGCGGGACTTGGCCGCGGTGACTGAAGTTGGTGAAATTTCGCTGTAATCTCTCCACGTGGGCTTTGTACAGCACATTCATCTTGATGTTATCGAATTGGATTTGTTGGAGCCGCTTTTTGGTGGCCGCCAGCACTTCTCCAGCGGTGGCTAGCTCCCGCTGCACCTGCTGGCTGACTTCCAATGCACTGCACCGATGTGTGTGGTACTGCTTAGCTAGCGGATCATCAGTTTCGAGGAAGTTGGTAATCACCAGCTTAACGAGTTCGTCGGTCATGCGCTGCTCAGCACTCGTTTCGGTTGTTGATGTATGCGCGCACCCGTGCCTCCCGCGCATTCTGGCTCTCTGCATGCACTCCCGGACTAGATGCCCTAGTTGACAACGATCCGGTGGAGTCTGTGGGTCGTATGCTTGTCTTTGGCCGGCCTCAGCTTCCCGTTTCCGGTTGAGTTGGAAGTTCGCTTTGAGGCAGTTTGACTCAGTGGCACTCTTTTGGCTCAGCTTGAATTACGCCTGACTAAGGACATGTCCACTTTGGGAGAATTTGGCTCTGAATCAGTCGCAGTGCTATTTGACTAACTGGAATGGGTAAGTTCCAATTCAGTTTCGAGTAGTTTGAATGCTTTGGCTCATGTCGCCTTCGACCAGAAACTTGACTCGATCCTAGTCATGGCTGAAAGCCCGGCTCCCACGAACTTGCCGCTTTCCAGTCATTCACTTCCTATCAGCTGACTCAGTGGCGCCAATGGCCCACCCAAGACCCGAGGTCAAGAGATTGGTGAGCTTTTCTCCAGCCTGCTTCTTCGAGACACTAGCCTCGCTCAAAATGCCGGTGATGTTCTCTTGAAGCTGCATCTGCGTGGTTTTGACCGTGCGGTTGAGATGATCACTGCGGTGGAGCTTGGCATCGTCGTACCACTTGCTTATTTCGTTGTTGATGTGCCTACACTGCCCCACCAACAAGCGAGAGTTGTCCACGCTGCCCTTGTTTGGGGAGCTGTGCTTAATAGCCAATGACAAGATTTCCCGCTGACGGCGGAGCACTGAGAGCTTCTCCCTCTGCACCTGTTCGTCGTAGTCGTTGAACCAATCCGCCTGAATATACTTACCCACCTGATAAAACATGAGCCAGATATTGGTGAGCTCGTCGGGGCGCCCGCTTTCCACAAAGTATTCAAGCAACTCCTTGGAGTGCTTGTAGGCAAAGTTGAAGTTGGCGTCGATTAGAGCTGACTCCACGCACGCAGTCTGCACTTTGGGGAAGCTGATGTCGTCGAGATCGAGATCCAAGTAGATGGCCAAATCGTTCACCACCTTATATAGCTTTTCGTAGGCCAAGTATGACTTTGGGTTTTGCTCGAGAATGATGGCTATGAGCGAAACCGGCGGGAATTTGTCTTCACTGCTGACCATGGTGAGCTTTTCTAGGATGTGCTTTGGCGTGATGGGCTGGTTTTTTCTCAACACCAACTTAAAGTTCTTGAGATTCTGTAACGCTTTGAATAAGTGACGGACCCGAATAACCTGATCCTGCTGGGCTTCGGACGCAGCTGATTGCGCCATGATTTCCAAGCAGCTCCGGCAGAGCTTAAGCTTTCCAATACGCTCATCCAAATTGGAAGCGTTGTCCAATAGCTCCCAGAACCGCCCGCTGGCCAATGGGAATGTGACTGCACTCAGCATTGTCGAATCCTGGAGAAAAAGATGAACCTTGTCGTACATGTCGAGCTGGAGGAGCCGTTCAAACACCACCTGATCAATTTCATGTGCCGAAGAGACATCAGAAATGAAGGATTCTTTGAGCCCATTAATCGCTTTGATGATTTGCTCGTAGCTGGAACTCTCCACCTTGGAGAGGATGGAAATCGTCTCTTTTTGTAGCCAATTTCCGGACGCGTCTGAATTCAACTCGAAGTACTTCTTGATGGTTAGTTCGTTCAATGGAAAAAGGATACAGCATGTCGACACCACCGACAAGAGGTCTGCAAGGACGTCGTCAAGGTTCGCGTCGAAAATTGTCGCCACCAAGGGGTGATCTGAACCCAAGAACTGGGCAAAAGACGTGGATACAACCAGATCGGAGGACCGCAACAACAAATTGCTGCACACGGCCTGCTCGACGTGAAGCTCTTGCACAAGGTACTGGAGGGTGGCCCGGATCTGGTCCTGCACACGGCTATACTCCAAGGGCGACAAGGTGGAGCATTGAAGCCCAAAATAGAGGCACATTGCAGCGTATTGCCTGACAAGCAATCCCACAGAGCCCATGGAAAACTTGCGTCCATCATACGCAACGTAGTTGGCAAGCAGCAGAAGGAGGACGTGCCAGAACCGGAACTCCTCAAGCCGGCACCCGCCGTAATTGGCGACTGTCCATGCCGAGAGCTCCGATAAGTCCGAGTCATAGTACATCGCCAAGGGAAGCGCCGTAGCCTCTAGAAACCGCGCCGCAGAAACTTCCATGGGTGCCGAGGACCGGGAGAGCGGCTCAACCAAATAGGCGAATTGAGCGCTGTGGCTGTTGAGCAGCAAAAACTCTCCTGCACAAGTGTTGATATCGTTGGGCACTTTGTAGTTGGCCAAGTAAAAGTCATAGGGGCGGATGATCCCGTGTACCCACGACACGTACTCAGGCTTGTCGTCAAGAGCGGAGAAACTGTCGAAAAGGCTCGACACGTCCGCAAAGTACCGCAGCGTATGGAGACATTTTGCCTTCACAAACAGCACCAACACCAGCGACGCGGAAGGCTCGAAACTCAAGTGGCGGGCCCGTGACTGGGTATCAACAAGAAAGGCGTGTGCAACCTCCAAAGCGGCGGATTCCTCCGCGAGGAAAATGGACAGCGGCGAGTCATCGTCATCTAGGGAATATGTAGAGATCAATTCCGAAAGAAACGCCTCGAGGTTTGGCTCTAAAGGGTCGTCCTGGCCCTTACTGGGTGAATTCTGTTCTCCAATAGGCAACACATGCGCCGAGGACGGGGACTGATTCGAAGAAACTGTAGAATCCCACTCGGCACAAAGGTCTGTTGCCAACTGTAGGATGGCCGTAACTGGCGTAGATACGGGATTGGTGTGGACCAAAAGCGCCAGAAGGATATTGTGAGGAGTGGTGTAGTGGTGCAGGGGCAGGGCAAGCAGGGCCAAAGGGCGAAAGATGTCACGGAAATGCTGGGGATGTGCCACTACTGCGTATATGGCCGAGGCATAAACCTTTGCATCGGTCATTGGCGGCGTATAAGGGAGGGGTGATGGGGTTGCTTAGACTTGGAGCTGGAGCATCAAGGGTGCGTGGCACGCGTTGGATGCAGGTCCATTGTGGTAAAGTGGTGGGTTCGATTCACACCCGCCACAGAGTGGTGATCGGGCACAAGCCACATTGTAGGCGAGAAATAGCCAGGAAGAGAGATGGGTACTGAGGGGCATAGGATATGGACAGCAAACTAGCGACAGCAACCCGCGAACTGACGACACGGCGACACGACGACATGGTGACACGGCGACACGGCGACACGGCGACATGGCGATATGGAGACACGACCATACGACGACACGACCATACGACGACACGACAACACGACAACACGGCGACATGAGAGACGCCTGACGACATATTGCCATGGCAACAACATGAATACCGAGATAAAGATATAACGACATAACGACATGGCGACACGAGAAACAACGACGCGACACGCGTAATAACGACACGAGCATATCGCGACATTTAGACTCCTCTCCGCAAACATGGTGATCGTTGGCACCGCTACAAACTAAACTGGACCACATTTAAATTATGCTGGTTCATTTGTTGTTTCCTCCCCACAGAGGAGGGGTCCGTATGCACCGTGCACGTGCAGGGCCGCGGTCGCGGCGCACGGGTGTTTCAGTTGCACGGGTGTACGCCTGGCGGTACATGCGATGCGCGTCAGCCATAGACGCCATACCAAGTGCTACAATCGAGGTGTCGATGATTCTTCGAGGAAAGATCCCGCCACGAACCTCCCCCGCTAGAGTAGTGCCTGCTCTCAGAGCCATGTCCAGTTCCCAGGCTCGCAAAGCCCACCTGCTCGTGCCGGCCCCGGAAAACCTCCAAACGCTACAATACATTGACTTGACCTCCTTCTCCGACTCGCTGCAGGATTCTCCCAAAGACAAGCACTTGGATTCGGAGGACCCCTTCGACCCCCTTGACTTGGTGGGGCTCCCCACTTTTTTACCCAGTCCTTTGGCCCATAGCTCGCCCCGGCGGGCCGAAGCCCCAACTCTGCGGCTGGCTGAACCTCAGCGCCTCTCGTTGCCTGAGCGCCACGCCCCTGGCTTTCCCGATTGCAATGATTTTGCGGGCTCTCTGCTAAAGACGAAAAGCATCCTAGGGACTCTAGGCGCCCGCGATGCACGAGCGCCTGCAATTAATGCGGGATCCAGGGCTCCGGTGATGCTGAGCCCTAGCGATGCAAAGTCAGGGTCAAGCACGGTGACGCTTGATCCAATCAAAACGCTTCGGCAACCACTTGAAGTGAAGGCGGACCCAAGGCAAGCTGGTTCAGCGAGTCCAGTCAAGCGAAAGCCGTTTAAGCCTAGCCGGGAGAGCTCCGTACTGCAGAACATGACCATGGTGAACCTGGACAAGCCAGTGAAATTGCAGCACCTGAACACGGTGAAAATCGAGAACCTACTGAAATTGCAGAATCTGACCACAGTGAAACTCGAGAATCCAATGGAATTGCACCTGAACCCGGTGAAACTCGAGAATCCAATGAAACTACAGAAGCACTTGATGAAAAGTGAGTCACGTCTCCCTTCCCAAGCCGCCGACCCGATTTCTTTCTGCCCGACAGCCCGTGCAATCCTCTCTGGTCCATCAACAACCACAGGCTTGGAGCCAATTATCGTGATACCCCATTCAACCTCTCCCAGAAGTTCCGTGCAAACATCCCCTCGAAGGGGCTTAGATGCCATGTCGCCAAGAAGGTACTCTGATCAAGACCCAATCGAAAGATATCCCAATTATTATTCTATCTGCAACCCCGAACAACACTCAATCCAAAGAAGCCCCGATGAAAGGCCTCCCCAAAGGCAAACAAGTGAAAGCGTCTACCAAAAGAGCCCGGATATAGGCTCCCTCCAAAAATCCCTTGAAACCCTCCCCCTGCTTAAAGGCCCTCTGAACCAGGCCGGCTCGCGGCGATCCATCTCGCCCGTCAATTCGCCCTTCAAGAAGCCTCGGTTCAACTACCCCATCGCATGCTCACCACCTCTGAAGTCGACGCAGGTGCGGTCGTACTTCTCGCAAGAGCAAATGCGAGGCTTCAATACCGTGGCCAAGGAGCGGCCATCGCCCCAGCTGCGGTTTGCGTACCCCATTATCCAACTCGCAACACAGAAACAAGCTCCGGGCCTACAGGATAGCATCTCTGAGTTGGCGGAATTGGAGCGCAAACGCGTGCGCCCTATGCTCCTCTCGCGCGAGCAGCAGCGTGTCATCGACTTGGCTCTCAAGGGTAAGTCGCTCTTCTTTACTGGGTCTGCAGGTACAGGCAAATCGGTTCTCCTCAAGGAAATGATTAAGGCGCTCAAACAGAAATACATGCCTGGGGAGGTGGCCGTGACAGCATCAACGGGGCTCGCGGGATTCCACATCGGCGGCATGACGTTGCACAGCTTTGCTGGAATCGGCATTAGCGACGGGGATGCGGCGGCCACGTTGAAAATGGTTCGGCGCAACCGCAAGGCCGTGGCCCGGTGGAAGTCTACCAAAGTGTTGATTGTGGATGAGATCTCCATGATCGACGGTCGGCTTTTCGACAAGCTCGACTTCGTGGCCCGGTCGATCCGCAGAAAGCGCGACGTACCGTTCGGCGGCATGCAAGTGGTGTTGTGCGGGGACTTCTACCAGCTTCCGCCTGTCAGCAAGAATGAAGTCAACAAAGACGGCACAGAGACTAAGGACTCGGCCCTTTTTGCCTTTGAAAGTGTGGCTTGGGCGCAGACCATTTCCGCGTCCATTACTCTCACGGAGGTGTTTCGCCAGAAAGGCGACGACCAGTTCATTGACATGCTCAACGACATGCGGCATGGCGTGGTCAAGCCCGACACCGAGGCCGAGTTTCTCCGGCTCTCGCGTCCGTTAGACAGCAGCGATGGTATCGTGCCCACGGAATTGTACGCCACGCGGTTCGAGGTGGATAAGGCCAACAACTCCAAGTTGGCGGCGCTTGAGGGCGTTTCTATGCTGTACATGGCCAAGGACGGAGGAACACTTCCGGATGTGGCACGGGAGAAGCTTTTGCGCAACTTTTTGGCTCCATCCAAGCTATTCTTAAAGGAGAATGCGCAGGTGATGTGCATCAAAAACTTCGACGAAACGTTGGTCAACGGGTCGGTTGGCCGTGTCATTGGGTTCTTTGACCGTGACGTGTACCACGGGCGCAGGTTGATGGCGCTGGAGCCGCACCTCTCGTTCGAAGAGATGGTAAACCGCCTCAGCAAGGAGAAGGTAGCGGCGCTGCTAAGCAAAAAGTTGGGCAAGACCGTGACGTGCGACGAAATCAGTGAGCAGCAGCACGGCGCATTAATCAAGCAACTGCAGGAGTCGCTTGACAATGTGTTCCATTTCATGAGCGAAGGGGAGGCGGTGGCGGCCCCTGGGATGTCTCAGGAACTGCCGGTAGAGGTGCAATCTGGCGACGAGTCATATTACGAGGTGAGTGCCGAGGACGATCCGCGGCGGGCGTTTCGGGACAACCAAAGACGCAAGCGTGACTTCATCAACAAATTGGAGCAGTCGTCGCAGGGCCAAAAGCACCCGTTGGTGCGGTTCAAGTGTCTCGACGGGGTCACCACGCGAGACGTGTTGGTGGAGCCCGAGAGGTGGGAGATCACGGACGAAACTACAGAGGAGGTGCTCGTGTACCGCGTGCAGTTTCCGCTCATGCTTGCATGGGCTTTGTCCATCCACAAGTCACAGGGCCAGACGCTCTCGATGGTCAAGGTGGACTTGTCACGGACGTTTGAGAACGGCCAGGCGTACGTGGCGCTCTCGCGAGCCTCGTCTCGGGATGGGCTCCAGGTGATTAACTTCAGGAAGCACCGTGTGCGGTGTCACCCAATCGTGGATACGTTTTACCAGAGCCTTCAGACGACACAAGACGTGGAAGATGAAGTTTGAGCAGCAGCATAGTGCTACCGTTGCGTCAGAGATCACAAAGGTGTACTGGCAGACCGACCACACGGACGGCGCAGCTCATGGCAATTTGGTATAGTGTGGTCGGCGAAATAGAAGGAGACGAGAATGGAGACTCTTTCAATTACTGGCGACGCACCCTACTTCAGGATCCTATGACTATCATACGTCCACTAACTCTATCGTGGTTCTACAGAATACTACCCTCTTGTTTCGGTTAGTGGTGTAACGATGAAACCTGCTAGGCTCCATACCAAGCGACAAGACCAACAGATGATGCAATACAGTTCACAGATCAAAAGCAGACGCGAATGCAGATTTCCAAGGTGTTCAAGAAGTGTTTGAGTATGAAGAGAATCAGTTTTCCCGATGGAAATTGGTGTTCCCCACAGAAGGAACGTGCTCAGACTCAATGGGAAGAAACAAGTGAAGAGGTGATCATGGGAGACATCAGAAAACATGAGATGACACACGGGAGATACTTCACATCCGATGTCACATATTATAGAACCCAAAGCAGCCTGGGACATCAAGGCTAATATAGCGTTGCCTCATTTACCGTTGCCTCTTGAGGATCATCTTGGACGCAAATATGTTTTTCTTTGTTAGTCTAGCGACTCGTGAGGTCTAGTGGGCTCATACAGGCTAATACATGTGCTTCAAGCTGATGCACATTCTTGTGGCTCCTGGTTCATTTTGTCGCGGCATCCAAGTTTCCTACTCCTTTGGCGACTTGCAATCAACACGGAAGAACCTAGATCTGCCCAATCCCGTCCGAGCACCCACGGCCATAACCCGCGAGCACCCGCCAGTTGAAGATACAAAGCAAGGTGGCTTTTCCTAAATTGTCCAGGGCGTTTGTCTCCAGGTTTCAGCTCGCGCGGCGAAATTCTCCCCTTGTGTGAATCGACATGATAGACGCTAGCATCAAAGAGAATGCATTTCGGTTGTGGTGGTTGCGGCAACTATGGATAGCAGCATCAGGATGGGGTGATTTGGGGTGATATGGGATAATGTGGTAATTTGGGGTGATGTGGGGTGATGCGGGATAATGTGGGGCAGTGTGGGGCGTCTTTTCCTATCTGAGTCTTCGGCGCCCATTCACGCAGTCCTATACGAACCAGAATAGAAGTCCAGACGTGGTCGTACCTATTTCAAGGCTTGCAAGTTTGTTTTTTGACAGCACCTTGCACCCCGTTTCCGTGTTAGAGACTCGCTGACGCTCCACTGGTGATTTCATTCAACTCTCATGATTCGTCGTTGTTTTGTGGCCTGATCTGGAAAACCGTCTGGTCTGATATACCTGTATAACCCGAGCAAAGGTAGGCGCGTGTGAAAGGCGTTCGACTGTGGCGGTATAGTGAGCCCATCATCAAGAGTGTGGGAATGCACTTGGAACTTTACACCTTTTTCATCTCCCCTTTTTGTTCTGTCCGGACATGTCTAATATGTGCTACAAAGAAACGAGATGCTATGGAGCACGAACTGATGAAATGAGACATGATTTGATCGTCGTCGCTTCTCTCTACATGAAGGTATCGAAAGCACCTTACACGCAAGCTCTGGAGGGCCAGAATGACAAGGATCGCTTGTTTGCTGATTCCCCATTCAGTACACGCCGGAGAATTTTGCACATGATTCTTTTTGATGCCCGGTTTCCTGGAGCTTCTGGTTCCATTGGTCGTGAAAACCACTTCCGAAACCCTCGGCACCTCACAGCCGTTCTTACGAGTTCCGCAGACGACTTGGCTGTCCAGGCGGCCTCTTTCACTGTCGCCTTCAAACCATGGATTGGGCTCAAGATGCTTGTCGCCGCCAAACTCTGGTTCTCTGCTTTCCAAAAATGGGTTCGATGGGTTCGATCGATGATCTATTTGATGAAACATGACTTGTATTTGGGCCTCCGCGCCTTGTGGGTCGGATCATCCAATCTCTGGAACTGCTTATGAATGTTCACCCTCTCGGCATGTACATCTTGTTTCAATCGCTTCTGTGATGCAGGTTCATACTGCGAGCTCCATCAGGATGGCATCCTGACCTGTTTTGAGACACGGGTATCCTGAGACACCCTGCAGATGCCCTTGCAAGCTTCAGTTTCTTGGCTAGTCAAGCATCTTTGAAGCCTTCATGATGTGCTCTCCGACTAATAGCCCGCATGGAGTACTCGGGATGCTTCTCTGGATGATTTCCAAGAATCATCCCTCATCGCCGTCCAATCACGGCTTCAATCCACAAGCCTCAAGCTTCTCCGAACTGCTAGATAATCGCTACTGAGCAGTATAGCAGAGCAGTATAGCGCTTTCTGAGCTCCAGAGTTTGGTTAGCGTTGATACTAGAGCTACGGCTCACAGGTTCAGGCCATGAAAAAAGTGAGCATGTGTCTAGAAGTAAGGAAATGTTGAGCAGACCTTCGCAATGAAGGATTTAGGAGAAGCCAAGAAATTTCTAGGCATATACCTCGAAGTGGGCTATGGTTACAAAGTACATCCAACAGAGTACAGCGAAAACCTCTTATTGAATGACTCAAAGACTTCAGGTCGAGGTAACGTTCCTGCTGATCCAGAACACGAGAACAGCACCAATGATGAAGACGAGGGGCCTTGTGATGGACCCGAATTCAGGTCTGTCAAAGACTGCTCTTAAAGCTGTCCGCTTTGATAGAAGTTATGTCCTGAGTGCATCAAGACGTCCAATGATTCAAGCATCAAACCATAGAAGCAGCAAAGGTCCTTCGTTATCTGAACCAGCTTCATCTTGGGACCCTTTCTAAGTCACACCATACAGGATTCAATTTTTTAGGCGTTATTTGTTTTAAAGCAAAGAAACTGTGGATGTTGAGAATAGTTATAAATCTATTTAATGTCTGAAGTTCAATCTAACAATTGGTTCTATTAGTCAAAGTCACATTAGTGCCCATTCGGATGCTAGCCATGCATCCGGCAAAGGAAGTCGATCCGTCCCCGCATGCATCATACTCCTTGGATGATCACCAGTGCTGTGGAAGCAAAGCTAGCTATCGTCGTACCTCGACACACAACTGGTTATGCTCAACAACCATTGAAGCTTTATGGATCAAGACCTATTGCTAGAGACCGATCTGCAGCAAGCGATCCAATCCTACAATAGAGGCGTGACAGTTGCAAGCCACAAGAAGTGTGAAGGGTCCAAGCATTCAACAACAGGTGAAACCAAAAAAGCTCCGTTATGAAGCAACTCAAGCAAATCTTTTGACAAATCCTTTGACAAATCCTTTGACAAATCCTTTGACAGATCGGTTCACACACCCACTAACACCAACGTATGTGCTGATTGGTTAGTCCAGATGGTCTATACCAGGGGCACGTGGATAGACCTTCTGTTTCAACGAACCCTTGAAACACACAGGAGCGTGTGAAGGAGCGATTTCTTCCGCTCCAATGCAAAGCAGTAAGCACCATGCGTGGATTTGGAGACTTTACGTTCCTCCAGGGACGACGGAAACCACTCCGCTGGAAAGCCTTGATGTCATGGTCAAAAAGGCTGGGAGACCCGGTAAGGGAACTCAGGCCTTGACACGGAACCGTTGAACATCATGGAGATGGCTAGTGTCAAGCAATCGGCGACTCTTAGAGCCGCACGGCCATATCGTTCACCCGGCCATATCGTTCACCCGGCCATATCGTTCACCCGGCATGAACTATGAGGGCCGGCGCGGTCCAGCTGATGATCAAAAACCGATTCCGCAGCGCCTCTTCCGTTGGGGCTCCTCTACCGCGGCAAATGCATTGGTTTAATAAGCTTTCAATCAATGTATGAGGAATTGAGCGAAATACCGGGCCAAATAGACTAAATACATCAAATGATATATTCAATTTGGGTTTTCCATCAATAGTAAGAGACAAGTTCAAGAATTGGGATCGCTAGTCGGGATTCTAGATGATACTTATTTGGAAGACCAAAAGATGGTCAAAGCTACTATCCTCTTTCTATACTATACTTCAGAATCTTGACCCTTTTGTGGAACGTGAGAATAGCGCCTCTAATTTAAACTAGATGATTCCTGGTCGGCGTTATATATGGGTGTGTTTGGAGGACCATAGAGTAACCATGGACTAATGTCCAGTGGTGATCCATGTTCGAATAACACAGCCACGATATCATGAAGATGGTTGTGGACTGCCTTTTCAGTAGCAGATACATTTGTATTAGTGGGTCTGGTTCTAGGAGGCATCTTTGATAATCCTCCAACCTGGGTTTGTATGATTACTCTTATGAACTTACCAGGCAGTTAGGCTTTTATATTTGGGATCGACATTCACCCATTAACAGCCTGACGTATTCTGGTTGTCCTGGCAACCAAGTCCTTCGGACGGGCATTTATTATTATATTATGTTATAGTCCATATTTTATTAAAAAAATGCCAACACCAGTTAGTTCATTATTACATGCAGCAACAATGGTTTGTAGTGGAGTATTTGTATTCTAATTTACCTAGAGGTATACAATTGTCAATTTTATACCTTAATTTAAATTTTACTTTAAATTTATTATCTTTTTTATTTACTTATTTCCCCCCTTAAATATATAGATTTATCTGAATTAAATTATTTACTTAGATTAGAATATATACCTTCAAATTTACGTAAAGAAGTTTGGCCATTAGAACACATAGAAAAAGTTATATGGTATGTTCCTAAATATAAAACTGATGGTTTTATATTACTAATATAAATAAATTACAAGTTTTAAAATCAAAATTTAAATCGACTGTGGATCTAAAAGACAAAAATGGTATGAAGAAATTTGGCCTGCCTTCGGCGCGCCCATATATTTTTAAAATAAATATTAGTTTATATGTTGAGAGTTATAAGAAATAAAATTAGTATCATTTTGGATAAAATCTATCTATTGTATTTTACTTTCACCTGATTTATTTTTAGGATTATCAATTATTGAAGGATCAGGTATATTATTACGAGTATGCGCAGTGGCTAAGCATAGCACGCTCAGTCTTTGGTTGTCAACATCTAAGGGCACTGCATGCTCACCTGACAGCGTACAGATGAAAGGTTGAAATGGTGACGACCCGAGTCTGTGTGCACTGCATGCACAAGAGCTAGCTAGAAGGGACTTAACAATGCCCCTTTTCTACCTCCTGATTGGGCGGTTGCCGTGACGACGGCGCAACCCACAACGGGTAAAGGCCCCGGTTTACCATTTAAGGAAGAGACTGCCGCCCCAAGTCGGGGCAATCAATCAGGGGGCAATCAATCAGAGGAAATCAATAAGACGAGCAAGTAAGCTTATATTCGACTTCCAAGAAAGCAACGAGAACTACAGATTCCAGAATCACGGAAGCTGCTAAAGGACAACGTGATAACTACACCAGATTATGCGAGAGTACATCACAACTCTCAACAGCATTTGCGTTGGTCATGAAACCTAGCTTTTATAATGTGGAAGATGGGAAATACGATAAAATGGTAATCAGATGAAAAACCTGTTTCCAGCTGAAAATGGCATTCAATACTAAGCGTTTGAATGTAGATTACACATAAACCTTCAAAGGTATAGATATAAGTGATCCTGACAGCATATACATGAGAAAAGCATACTTTAGAAGGGGGTGAAATTCTTGTAACACAAACTTGGGTTAGATCACACTAGAGTGTAGAAATGGAATGATACTTGATGATGATAGCTGCTCCTAGAAGGTACGCGGCGAATCCTTGAACAAAGATGATGATGTAGAACCGTAGAGGTGTGCCAAAGATCTGCTAGATAATGAACCTCTAGAACTGTTATGTCTGATAATCGGCTTACGAATTCAATATACTAAGAATCTTACTAGGTTAGAAGCAATGGATATACTAGATAACTTCAACCCAAAAATGTCTGTTTTTTGTTTGCCCTGAATTGATCATACTTTATATGTTTTACCTACTGCTTGTTAAATCTTTCGTTGTTAACGTCAAGTACTCAAGAGAAGACGTATTCGTTGATTTCCCCAAAACAGGGGATCGTCCAAGCTATATGGATAAAACTAGCCCGGGCCGCATGAGGCGAGACGGGGCGTGATTGCACCACTCAGCAGGTGTGGGGGCACGATGGCGCCATCTTGGTTCGAAATGGAGTGTTGGGGCACGGCCAGACGCCTGAATCGCCCAACAATTCCCAATCGGGCTTATGGGGCCGAAGTGGTGTCAGAGGCGGGATTGTTCCTGTACCTCAGAACATCCCGACTTGTTGAGCTTTACGCTCACCTGCACATAATTTGGAACAGTGCTATCATTAGTATCCTAATGATTCTAGTAGTGTTTGGAACTTAGGTCATCATCTCGGTCATGTCTATTCCTATCTGTATCTATCTATACTAGGCTCTCGCTGAATGACCTTTTATAATCGATGCCCCTCAAACCTGAGCGGGCATTCCGCACTTAAATATCTTTTTCTCGGGACTCCGATGTTACCCGACGGGAGCTCGTAAGTGAACTTGCATAACACGGGTACCACATTCCTGCATTCGCCGCAGTTTCAGCTGCACCACATATCCTGAACTGTGTGAATGTCGCTCACCATGTTTCAACTCTGCATCCTCCATACAGTAGTCTGCACACAAGTTCTGGACTGCATACAGAGCAGTCACAAATACAGGTTCGCACATGACACAGTTCAACACGACTTTGCATTTGGAGTGGACACCACGGTGCTTCACCGGCACCGCCACGTCTAGGCATCGATCGGTGGTCATTGGGCACGCCTCTCTCCGGGTGGTTCGAGGGCCCCTTGTATTCGCACGTAGATTGTGTATCCATGGGTGGTACGCTACCCATGGTGGATCTAACACTGTTGTTTGCTTGCCATGTCCAAGGTATTTTGTTCCAAATCAATATTGAGTGGGTTTTTGTTCCAAATCAATATTGAGTGGGTTTTTGTTCCAAATCAATATTGAGTGGGTTTTTTTTGGATAAGGTTTAGGTTTTAAAGTTGTACATTTTCTTTTCAAGACATTATATTTTGAAGGTTTTGCGTGGTACATCACATGAGCTGCGTATGCAAATTCTAATCTACCTTCATCAGTAAGATGTCCATCACTAATAATTCACCAGTTGGTAATCTTTTCTATTATTGAGCGACTATGATATACATCTTATATTATCGCCTATAAGAAACCAATAAGATTTTATATGGTATAGCAGATTAAGCGATATAGTAAACGAATTATCTTTTTTGAGGCTCATTGCTAGAAATTGTCCGGTTGAGGTCAATGAATTCGAAACTTAGCAAGGAGGAAACAAGCTTATGAGGGAAGCTATTTATTATAATGTATATCCCGCAGAGCGGGGATTAAATTTTATTACTATTTAGATAAAATATGATTATATAGGCCCAAGGGATATAATTTAATAGTATGAGCCCGCCTATATAATTGATAATAAATAACCAAATTGTCAGGTTCGATAGATGTAAGACTAAGAGAAGGAAGTATATTGTTGATGATCCGTGAAACAAAGGGGACACATCCGAGTTTATATAGAAAGCCGGCAGC
>WFIW01000088.1:0-27155 GCA_009756535.1 Metschnikowia sp. UFMG-CM-y6306 | reverse complement strand
GTGGCCCAGAAAGGGTATCTGCGGCGAGACTGCGCCGAGGAAGCCACGACGTTATAGCGAAAGTAGGCGGTCGGCGTTGGACACGCCTCTACCGACGTGGATCGTCGAAGGTTTCCCCTTGCAACCATACGTCGCAGGTCAATAGTGTATCCATGGGTAGTGCGCTGCCCATATTGGTTCTAACGGGCAAAGTATGTTATAAATTCGCCGCCCGCGAGCGGGGCCATGTATTTAATATCAATACAAAACTTTAACAATAATAAGATTCTATTTTATACATTTATTATTGACTATTAACTAGCTAGTTATATTATTGACAGAATCTGAAATGATCAAGGGAGCATCAATTTATGGAGGGAGTAAGATTAGCAGTACCTATGGTATTTTTAGGTTTCTTACTCTTACTTACAATGTGTGCCGTAGAAAAGACAGAATGTGACTAATTAGGGAAATATCAAAGAGGCGTTTTTGAGAGTGGGTTTTGGAAGCAAGTTGAAATATCACCCGGAATGTTCGAATACCCGGATGAAATCTCTTTGATGGTGATTTGATCCATTTGGCTGGGCTTCCCATGGGTCGTGTGCTACCCATATGTGCCAAGTTCGCCTCTATGCCCCGTGCGAACCCGTTTCGCTTCCTCTGAAGTCCGATGAGCCTCCTCTCGTGACGGCCGGTCGACCGCTCGGCTCGACTAGCCCGACTAGCCCGACTAAAGCCTTCTCCCGATCCCGGCCCGAACCGCCCTTTATACCGCTCGGATGAACCTTGTTTACCGACCATAACAGCACACATCTTTTTGGTCCCTCGCCCACAGCAATCTGACCCGGAATTAGGCCACCTTGTAGACACGTCTTCGCACACTTGAAAAGAGTGTGTCAAAAGAGTGTGTCCTTCACACAATATATTCAAAATTGTCTTCAGTGGAAAGACTATGGTTTAAATGTCAATACAATTGACATTACAGCTGAACGTAGCTGAACCGAGGGAACCGACCTGCACATTGCCCATGATATCGGCTTCACTCAAGATGCATTTGAGGCTCTGAATAATTCCAGTGCCTGATGCCAGATTAGCATGAATTCCAGAAGTAATGATGTTCCATAATCAGCGGTACATTTGGCAATGAGGAGAGACCGCCTTTAGCAGTGTTTTGGGAAGACCGCAGACAAACGCAAACCTTCAATAGTTGCTTGTTCTGCACATGGCTGAGAGGTAATTTCAAAGGATAGAAGGAGCGAATATATGCAATCCAAGGAATTCAGATGAACGATACCTCGAGTAATTAATCTTTCTCACTAGAAACCAAATCATCTTTAATAAGCTCAAATGTTCCAAAACCATACGTTGCTATACTCCATATCTTATGCCAGCAGCGGCCCACCTCATTGTTTTCCAGAGGGTCTCAGGCCATCGGGACAAGGTCTGTTTTGAGCACGGAACACCCGTTTGCTGCGGCGTTGGCACCGCTTCACCACTCGAGCTGAGTCGTAGTAACATGAAGGACACATTTCTGCAGCTGTAGTAGAGAGTCGTGATTGATTGAAGGTGGAACGGTACCTGATAATTCCAGCTGCGAGCATGATCAGAAAACCCGTCGTAGATTTTGAGTTGGCCTCAGGCTCAGAGGCAAGGTCCGAGTCATTGTAACCAATACGCTTATCAGCCCTGTCCTTCGGTATATAATCCCGTGTTTAGCTGTCCCTCTTAGGTACCCTACTGCGCCTTGCGTGATCCAAGTGTTTAACGTAGGGCCTTGAAGGGTATCTGGAGAGTTTCAGGACAACAAACATGAGACAAGTCGAAGAGCACCATAAGCAGCTTGCCAACGAGTGACCATACTCAGTTCCGTCGCAGAGTTCCTCAAGTGTTTTGTCAAGCGTTTCGTTATTAGCAGGAACCAACACTGGATTGCATTTTGGCTCTCTAGGAGCACATAGTCCCATATGGATTTCAATATAGTCCTCTTTTATGAGAAGGTTCCAATGAATTGTCGGGCAACTCCATTCTTTTTGTAGGCGTTACTTTCTTGATCTCAGTAATTTCGCCGACATCCCTACCTTAGACAAGCAGGCCAACAACAGAGTTATTGGTGGTTTCTTTGAGGTGCTTTAGAAAGGTTCGTTCAGCCAGTTTCTAAATCCGAGATCCATAAGCGTTTCTTTAATGGTTTGGGCCAGATAAAGGACGCTTTTTATTTGTTGAGTTGGTAAACAAAGTCTGTTTTCTTCCATTTTTGGTGTTCCAAAATCAAGTGGACAAGAAATCCACGATCACACCTTAGTAATGTCAGGTTGGTCCTGTCTGATGGTCTCGCCAGGCTGTGCGAGACCGGCTCCGGCCCGCAGGATTATAGTGTTAAACAGATCCGAAAAAGGATATGGCGTCACTCCTCCCGTACTATTCCTTCTTTGGAATGCCCGCCATGACCACTATATCCTCCTCTGCTTCAATGCACTGAGCAAGAAGTATAACGGCCCTGGTTGGATGCAGGAGTGTTCATGAGGAGAGGATATTCCGGGTATGCTTCGTACACGGGTGTGTTTGGGGAGAGTGGCCACGGACTAATGCTGGTCCAGGTTTGAATAGCACAGACTTTGTTTTGAAGAAATGTGTGGACTTCACCGTTATCAGATACGTTAGTGGCTTGTGGTGTGGTTCTAGGAGGCATCTTGACGATACTCCAACTTGACAACTTATGAAGTTAGCAGGCAGCTTGCCTTTTATATTTCGAACCTCGCCAAATCTTCTGTGTTCTGGTCGTCCACGTACGCCGCTCAGGAAACCAAAACAGGTGGTGGCTAAGTATGGCGAGCTCAGTCTTGGTCTTCAACAAATTCTTATAGCAGAGTGCATATCCGGGAAACACACTAAGCTGTTATTTCTCAAGGTTTTCATACATCTGGATTAGCGTTTCTAATTGGTGCTTCTTTCTTTCGAGCACTCTCAACTCATTAAGCCCACCATGGAAAGGAGACTTGACCACGCTTTCTCGAGGAATATTCAATGGATGAGAAAGGCTCTGACGGCTGCTTCAAGTGGGAACCGCCCGCTCAGAGATCATTGCTTTCTTGACGGTGCTTGAATAGCATCTCTCGACTTCTTCAAAGGTCAATGGACGTATCTTCTAAGAAGCTTCCCTGGACCAAAATATACTGGACATCATTTTATGCCGTGTTCTGCAGGTTGCTTCAACACAATAAAGGGTTTCAATCGGGGCTAATGTTAGATTCTTTGATATTGCCTGGTGTCAAAGGACATGTATCGGTAGCGAAGGTGGGTCACCTCCACTTTTATAGGGCGCCGTCACGGCGCAGGGCACCGCTGTGAACGGTCAACCGGAATTTGTCCTGGCCGAGCTCTTTGAGCGAATGGCATAGGAGGCAGGTATGCATGTGAGGACACCAAGCTAGCCCCGAAGGTGGAATGACCTCTCAATGACCTCTCAACAAAATTCTCGTGGCGTGCACTTGGCACAGTCTTCCAGGTTCGAATAACTCAGACATGTCGTGAAGATATGTGAGGTGACATTTTGACAAAGGTTCACATGAGAGGAGTATTTCTCAGGGTATAGATGCCCACGACCGATGACAACTTTGTTGCCACTATCGACTTGCAGTCGCTGAGCCATTACCTGTGGAGGAGAAGTCCGACTCTGCGCCATACATGGGACGATTCCGCATGGCGACACATCGCAGCCTTGTGGATCCATGGGAGCGCACTACCCAAGGTGGGTCGGGCATAAAGAGTAGTTTGAATACTACCCTTCATTTGCAGTCATCGGTTATTGTCATTTCATCATTCTTATCATTCGCTTTCGTTCAAAGGCAGCGTGGCTTTCGTTCAAAGGCAGCTTGGCTTTCTTAAATCTCTATTCATATAAGCGCATGGACATGAAAATTGAGGTTAAGTTGTCCAGAAATAATTGAGTTTTGCATTGCAAAATTGGACAAGATTTAAAACCGGGTGATGAGGAGAACGATCCCAAGAAGCCAGGCTGGAAGTTGTCTTCAGGGGAATTTTGTCAAAGCTTTGAAGGGGTATGAGGTGAAAAGGCCAAAGAAACCATTGGTTGGCATTATTAGTGACCAGAAATTCTCCTGGTGCTGGTTTTCGTTTCGCTTTGTTCCGTCGTCTCTTATTGTTTGGTTGAGCCCTGTAGACTGCTCACATGTGGCTGCAGTCCTTTTCACCATCACATCCCATCACATCACATCACATCACATCAAATCACCGTCACCCACTTAAATGAGAGTTTCAGATTCTCCCAGGTGGGTGATGGAGTAATCACTCCTTGACACGTCAATCACTGGATCTCCTTTGGCTGCAACAATTCAGCTTTTTGTCTGACAAGTTTGAAATAGACCAATACTTGTGAAGAATGAGCCCGTGAAAGTCTATAGGTCCAAGGGCAGTGACTGGCGTGCCGGACGGACCGGGCCGAGTATTGTATGGCCAAGGGGCAGGGAAGTCCAAGTCCACGAACCAAGAAACGCAGGACCCGCCCGCCAGTCCACGGCAAGCTGCCATTTAGTTTGACTGCCATTTAGATCTTCCATTAGACCATTGCCTTCCATTTAGATCTTCCATTAGACCATTGCCTTCCATTCATATCTTTCATTGGACCATTGCCTGCCATTTGAAAAGTACAGCTGGCCCCTTCTCAGCCGCCTTTGGCTCTTCCCTCAAAGCTCCATCCAATCAAGAGGGCAAATTCATTAGGCTTCCCCGGGACGAGCACGAGCACTGATCTGGCAGACATCAAGGGGGATCGGTGAAACGGGCCATGCATTAGCTGGCCCCGCACTAGGTCGTGCACTGCCCATAGATGGTGTGGTGGAATTGATTAGGGCCCTTTGTTTAGCTTTTTGGCCCCACCCAACTATTACGTTGTTTACTATTTTCTTGTTCTTTTATAAACTATAGTCCAGTAAACACCCAATGGTGCCGTTTAGGCAATCAAGACCAAGGCCTTTTTCGGAGCTTCTGGTCTAAACACCTGCGTTGGTGTCGTTAGATCCCTGTGCCACCTGCTGTTCTCCACTGGCGTTTTTTAATGTCTTGACGATATTGAAGGGCCCCCCTTCGCCAAGGCTAACATTGCCGGGCACTGCGCCTTCGACGGGCTCTTTGCCTTGAGTTGCACCAACGGATTCTTCGGTGGCAACATCAGCTCCTTCCATTCCCGCTCCTTCAACCCCAGCTTCTCCACCCGCTGCTTCCCCTCCGGGTGCACCTGTAACAATTGCGAGAGTTGTGGGCACCAAAAAAAGAACAAGGACAAGAAATTTCATTTTGAAGCACCCATCTCCGCTTGCGTGGCCCTTATATACCCCTGGGCTTCTAGACCTTGATAGGCGGTGCGATTGATCGACACCCCTGAAGGAGTCGTGTAGGATTTGCACCACTATACTTACCCGCAATAAACTTGAGACTAGCCTTTCGCCGCTTTGAGAAATGGCCTCTCGCTTGAACCTAGCGCTATTGTCACCGGTGACTTTTCCACGCGGTCCCCCTCCCCTTCCCATGCTAAGACTTTGAACTTGGACCATCGTGACACGTTCAAGAGCCGCGCCGTGGGCCATCAGAACCCCAATTGATCTCAAGCCTTGCACAGCTGTTTGAAATACCAAGACTCGAGCCAGCACCAGTTTTTTAGAACCGTGGCCTGCACTATGGATATGGCCTATTCGATAATCACGGTTTGATTCATTACCAGGATTCCTTTTGCGGCATGGCCCGACTATGGACAGCCATCCCGAGGCGTGGTTTTGTGGCGAATACATGTCGTGGAAATGTTCCAATGGCTGCGCTTGTGTTGGTTAGCTTGTGTTTTGCGAAACTTGGAGGACTAGGATGACTTGCTTGGCTGAAAACACTGGCTTCAACCAGACTGGACATATTCCTGGGGCTCGAAGAGCTATGCTCCTCAGTTTCTGGACAGGGAACGTGCAGTGAACAACACTTCGACACTCTGAGCCGACACCTGGGTACAAGAGTCACCCTCGAGGAACAAAATCCGCAGCTTCAGGGGATGGGTGGCGTGGAGGGCCCAGTTCAAACAATTCCACACATTCTGAAACCTGGCTGCCGGTATTTCGGCGTCTGCCGATGCTGCTGGGCGCCCAGTGCTTTCACCCACCACTCCCGTTACCGTCCCGTCGGATTCCGAGGGGTCTTTATCACCGATACTCCGCCCACCAATGGGCTTATTCCAGCCTCCTATCACTGGAGGTGCTTTGTCTGCCTCGTTGCAGCTTTTTAAGCGCCCTGCTCATGTCCAGGCTCTGACTCTTGTCGGGGTGAGGCCGTGAGTTAAGGTGCGCGACTTTTCAAAGAACTTGCCTCTTTCTTTGCCAATTGTCGCATGCAGACCACTTGCGGGATTTCGGTCGGTCTGTTTGTGAGTATAGATGCCTGATGATTTTCTAGTGGTCAGTCTTTGGCTGACTGCTTGTTTGTCAGTCTGTTTATCAGACTGTTTTTCGGCCAGTTTATCTGTCTGTTTCTTTGTCGGTCAGTTCATCTGACTGCTATTTGCCCTATTGGGGCTTTTATAGCGGTCCTTCTCAAGAGAACAGGTTCACCTGATTTTCTGCAGACTCTAAACTTGCGGTTGAATCTGGTGTACGGCTGATGGGTAGGTGTCGCATTTTCCACGGATTTTTACGCGCGCCTGAACTTGGTTCCCGCGGCATCGTTACTACAATGCTTTCCGAAAGTTTTCAAACTGTTGCTGTGAAATCACTCAAACCACCGCCACAAAAGGTTTTGTACGGCTTTGCGCAATCTTTCAAACCAAGTTTGCATAGTATTCTGGTTTGAAACATTTGTCGCAATAGTTTGAATCATTTTGTCGCACTAGTTGGTTCATTTTTGGCACACTAGTTTGAATAGTTCTGAAAAACACTGTACTCCCCTTTCTGCAAGGGCGCGGTTCTCGCGCCTGACTCAAAAAGCTGTTATTGGAGTTTCAACCAAAGTTGCGTTTGCAGCGGCGGTTTTCTCCAACCCCCACGTTTATAGATTCCTAGTCTGTAAATGCACATCCCCCCAAAAGTTGCCTCAGGATATTGGAATCATCCCGAAGCTAGCATAAAATTGAGGGGACCATAACCACGTGGATTCATGAAGTGCTGGGCAGAATGACAGGTCAACTTGAGTCTCCGCTTGTGAAAAAAGGCTGTTTTGTGTAACCAAGCAGAAAAGGTCAAGTATATTGACAACAAGCTTAGCGCCGGCTTGCGATAAGTGGGTCAATTTGAGACCACTGTTTTTGATTTTGTTGATTCAAGCTGCTGATTTCAAGACTGCCAACTCTGAAACTAAAATCTGACTGCAAACTCCCTAAATTTACCTCACCGGCTGTTGCAGAACATTGCATCGCAGAAGGAACCCAGCAGGAAGGATTGTAGCAATGAGCCCAACAAGGAGGTGTATTGTAGTATGGATGGAATTATCAGCGGTCAAGGGACGGACTTCGGAACAATATGCTGGCGGTAAAATGGGGTCGGCTGCGGCAAATGTGTAACATGGACCAACTAAGAGCAGGAAGAAGAGAGGTAGCAAGTGCAGTGGCTGAGGGTGTCCAGTTTGCCGCTCAGCTTTAGAAGGCACGTGAATAATGCGTGCGCTTCTCATAAACGCCAAGAGGCTTGCAAAGTGCGAGTACAGGGCTGATCAAAGGGACAGGACAGGATACAAGGACAGAGATAGATTGAAGGGCAGAGACAGAATGCAAGGACAGACAGAATTAGAGGGACAATCAGGTGTGAACAAACGAGTCGGGACAGAACACAGCCAGGTCGGCACACCACTACCAATCCGCGTACACGGGATTTCAAGTAGCATCTCTTGAAAAATTCAAATTTGTCTACCCTTGAGTGGATAGGCCTATGAGTCATACATTTGTCTGGTTGGTTGACGATCCTTTTGCTTGTGCCTGTTGCAGTTCGTATTCTGTGCTTGCACCTTGCATCGCACATTCGCGCAGAAGCCATGCAGCGGCTGCAAAACGGCCAAGGTGCAGCTTCGCAATGTATGTCGCTCTCTGTGTCGCGTCTGTGTCGCGTCTGTGTCGCCGTCTCTTCAGTCCCTCTGTACTCTCCAGTGAACCTCCCCCTATATGCTTACCGGCCATCTGTTGCTCCCGTCTTTTTCAATGAGCATATGCCGCCACCGATTCGTGCCCAAACGCTTGCCTATGTCCTCACAACTCACGTGCCAAGTTTTCGCCACCCACGCTACAACACCCGCCCCTGGTCTTTCTGCAGCCATGCGCTTGGTGGTGACTACCCGCCCAGAGCCAGGAACACAAGGGGCTGGTTGAAGTTGCTTAGGAGAACAATACAGGGTTAAGTACTATTGGGTTGTGTGCCTGCACGAATCCTCTGCCCCTCATTGTGGGCACATGGTGTTTTGGGTGGCTCTTTCTGGTGCTACTTTTCCTGACTATGTCACCGTCACCACAACCGTGCACAAACAAAATTACAATTTGCAGTTTCAATTTAAACCACTAACTGCTAAACTGTCTTCGAGGCTGTTACAGAGAGACGACTTCCGAATCACGTGCACCACGGCGTCGAATCCGGGCTGAAACATGAATTCGCCTCGTGACAAAAAACTCAGCCCAATGGAAGCGGGTTTGCTTCTATGAAAAGCGTCAAAGCCCCGTGCATGACCGGAGCACCGTGTATTGCCAGCGTTGGCTGTCGTCATCTATTAGACCCACTGCGCATTACCGGCTCATTACGCTACCCGATCGGGATATTTACATCTACTCATCTCGGCTTTTTGTATGCACCAAGGCCAATTTCCAGACCGACGGCCATTGATTGGGGGCATATGCCTTGGAATCCAACTTTAGCCCGAATCACAGGTCTCTACTCTCTTGGCGACTCTATATATCTGGGACCCCGCCCCTGGTTCCGCCTGCCAGTTTTTATGAAATCCAACCCGATGAAATCCAACCCGATGAAATCCAACCCGATGAAATCCAACCCGATGAAATCCCACCCGATGAAATCCAACCCGATGAAATCCAACCCGATGAAAACATTTACCTTGAATGCTTTTACCTTGAAAGCTTTTTTCTTCAAAGCTTTTTCCTTGAAAACATTCTCCATGAAAGCCTTTTACTTGATTATCGCCTCCCTTGTTATGACCGCCGGGGCTGATACACTTAGTCCACGTGCTTTCTTTGCAAGTGTCAATGACTCCTTGGTGCCGCTTTCAGCGCAAGCTCATGAAGCATCTTCCGAGGGATGGTTGTTTTGTACCAAGCCGTCGGCTTCTCCTACTGAGTTCCTCTACCAAGATGGGCACGTGTTTTTTAGCAACAAGAGTGAGATGGAACGGCTCGGGCTTGGCGAACCATACGTCCTCTTTGGCCGCACCGGTCATAAGACCCAGTTGCTTTTGGCCTCGGGCTGGCGGGTCAAGAATCCTCGTTTCTATTGGTGCCACCTTGACGCCTCGAATTATGTCGTTTTGGACCCCATGGAAGATTATTCCTGTTCTGAGGTAGACCTCTACCTCTTGGCTTACGATAATCAAACGGAAACCAGTTTGGAGCCGCTGCTTGGACTTGGAAGACATCATGAAAGAAGAGGATTTATTCCCAGTGTGACCAATGGCTCAGATTTATCTCGTGGTGAGCATTCTGGGTCTTCTAGTCTTGAAGCCCTGAATATACTGGAATTTCCTCCTGTCTCCATCATGAGTGCTCCTTCTGTTTATGTTCCGCCGTCTTCTATTTCTGGGTCGGCTTTTTCTCTGTCTCGTGTCTTCAGGGCTCCTGTTTCGAGAACTGCCAGGACTGCTACTCTGTCATCAAGACTTTCGGACAATTTCCGTTCTAAGCAAAGCCCTGTGTCTGGATTAAGTGCTTCCCGTGTCTACGCCTCTCCCTGGTATATGAATTCGAGCGTGTACGAGACCTCCCTGTTGTTTTTGAACATGTCTGTTCTGTCGGCAAGCTTCAGTGCCTCGGCTACTTTCGGTATGCATCAGTCAGTGCTTTCGGTCAGGCGTAATTTAGGTATCCCGGCCGATCAGGGCGAGTCTGGGGAATCCAGCACTACCGATTTTTCCTCTGTGCCAAAAAGCAAGCCCTCCATTAACTTTGATGCCTCAAATACTGTGGTGTTTCTCCATGCAAACAGTTCTGTCACCACATCCCTTTCGAATTCTGCGCCATCTTCTGCTGTTTCGAAGTCGTCGAGATATTTAAGAACTTCCACCCCGAAGCTTGACGTTGCGGTGTCCTTCCACTCAAATGCGTCCATCTCGACTGGAACTATGCCTATGTCTTCAAGTACGTCCCTCTTGGACTTTATCTCTCTGGTGTCGGCACCCAGATCCACCACTTTTCCGCACCTGTCCCTCTCTTTCCCTCACAACATGTCTGGTCTGTGGAGCATGTCCAATGAGTCTGGAAGAGACTTACATGTGCCTCTACTTTCCGAAACTTCTTATGCAGTTTCGACAAGCGACTTTCCAACTGAACCTATATTTGCTGCTACTGCTTCTTCAAACTTATCCACCAGGGTAACACTCTGGTCAAACGTGGGATCTGGCGGGTCTATTTTCGAGTCCAGTGTTGTGAATAAGACGGCTTTGTCTCCAATCCCTCTGTCTGAATACACATGGACCACATTTGACTCAAGTGTTGCCTCTGCTTCGGGAACAATATATGAGAAAAGCATGTTTGAAGTGTCGCCCATGAACTTTTTTTCGGCCTCCTATTCAAACACGTCCTCGCGTGCTTTCTTGGCGAGTCTGCCTTCAGAAAAGCCTCTCTCCAATTATTCTAGTGTGCTCAGCTCGTCACAGTCTTTGTCAGATTTGCACCCCTTTAGCTCTAGGATCATGAGAAAGTCACCGGAAGCTTCCGTACCGACCTCACCACTGCTCTTCAAGAGTTGCTCAAGTATTTCGGCGCCTGTGACCTTCACTTTGGGCAATCAATCAACTGGAAACTCCGCAATTAAGCCACCTGAGGTTGACTCAAGCATGCTTAGTGCAGCCACAATGACACCAGCTTCTTCGACGGCCAATGTTTCAATCTTCCATCTGCAGATTTATGAACTATCAACTGGAACATCTGCAAAAAAGGGGCGCTTGCCCCCGAAATCTGTCCATTGGAACATTTCTGTGTCTGAAACGTTTCAGCCGAGCGTATCTAAGGCTTCGGGAGTATCAGATCTATCCTCTGCTTCCCTAGCGTCACGTGGTCACTTTTCGAGAGTGAACAATTCAAATACCGCGGTGGTATCGAATTACCTGTCCGGTCATTTTTCGAGAAAGTTGTCTTTTACCACATCTTTGTCTCTGCTGGCTTGGCTTTTGCTGTCTCGCAATTCGTCTCGGTCTTTAGGGTTTCATTCCTTGAAATTCTCGTCTCCATCTCAAAACTCAAGTTCGGCCTCTTCGAATAATCTCAGTGTTTACACGCTGTATGTTGACAGTCAAAGTCGGTGGCCCATTTCCAAAACGCCTGCAACTTTGAATGTTTCTCGGTCCTCACAGGGAGTTCCCGCACCGTCGGAAACTATGTTTCCATCCCAAGAGTCTGGTTTCGGATCGATGGTGCATTTTTCTGCTTGGGTGTCCAAATTCCCCTTTCACAACCTGTCTGCGGACCTGTTTGCAAACCAGCCGGTGACCGTGGCCCACTCCTCCGAGTCCGAGTCTTTCACCACAAGCGTTTGGTCGTCTCGGGCGGGAATCTCTTACATGCGTGTGCCAGCTGTGTCTTTGAATTCCACCTTTTTGTCTCTGGTCTCTGGCTTTCACCGGTCCCAGATTATGGTAAATTCAACCACAGCCACTGCTATAGCCTCGACTCAGTCTTGGGCCGCTGCTTCAAACGTGTATAAGAATGCGTCAAGCGTGACTGGTTCTGTCCTCAATGGCTCTGCAACGAGAGTGCCATCATCCAGCTTCCCAATTTCGCAAAGACCATCTCCAAAGTTGTCCAGGGCCTTTGGCTCTTCCGAAACTGAACTCGGTTCAAGACGTTCAAATACTATTGAATCTGGCTTTCGTTCTTCTGGTGGATTTTGGTCGTGGAACTCGAATTCTTCTGATTCGGCAAATGGAACGGCTTTTCTGCTGTCACCCGTGTCAGTTCTGGGGATGTTTTCGACAGCAAAGCTATCCTTAAAACCATCTCGGCCGTCTCTTGCCTCCTTCTCAAACGAATCGGTTCCCAGCTTGTCCGAAGCCTCCTATTCCCAACGTGATTTTTACAGTTCCTGGGTCATTCTAGAGACACCTGCTACTGCATTGTCTTCGAGGACTTCAAACTCTAGCAGTTTTTCTAGAGGATCCGCTTCATCTTCGGCTAAAACAAAAAGCATCCATGGTTCGTGGAACCTCTCCCAAGCTTTGATGCCTACAGTTTCAAGCTATTCAAGTTGGATTTTGACCACAGAGGCTCGGTCCAGGGCCAGTCTTTTCTGGAATACTTCCGGTGAGTTACATTCATCAGCATCCGCTTCGTTGTCTTCGTCACTGGGTGCTTCTGGGAGCTTGAAAACAAGGCCCGTGTCAATGGAGGGAAGCGTAACGTCGCCTACTGCCGTCACTAGCGTTGCCTTGTCTTTTGGAAATTCATACAACAAGTCGAGAAGCCTGGGAATAAGCCCCGAAAATGCCAAGCAGGTTTCCGCCTCGATCCCCCGCACTGGACAATTTTCCAGTTCTACCTGGAGTGGTGTCATGAACTCCTCCAGCTTCTCTTTGTGGAGAGCTTCGGCTACTATAAGTGAAGGTTCAACCTTTCACATGTATGGTGTTTCACAGACTCCTGGAACCTCCCCATGGAACTTTTCAAGTGGTTCGGGGCCTGATGCAGCCTCAGATTCGGCTACCTCTACCAGCGGTCGCAGTACCTGGAGATTGGTCAATTTTTCGACACCTTTGGGCTCGATGCACTCCTTCTTGAACTTTCCCAGTTCACGGAGCAGTCCCACTGCTCGATCTCAGAACTTTTCGAGTCCCACCTCTTGGGCCTTGGTAAACTCCTCCGGACCCGCTGCACCAGATACTCCGCACCTGGGCTTTTTGCCGGACTCCAGGTCATGGAGAATACTCAATTCCTCGGCCTCCCCTTCTTTGAACGTGCCATGGATCTCCAGAAGCCCAAATGTCTCCAGAAGCTCCCCTTCAAATGCCCATGGTCTTCCAGGAATCTCTGGGATTTCTTATGTCTCTCCGACTGTTCACGTCTCCTGGAGTATGACAAATTCCTCGGAACAGGCTGACTCTGATGCAAGAGGCGTCGAGAAAAAGACTCCTGCTGGGCCCAAAGTGGCCAGAAACTCTTCCTACGAGTTCAGCAAGAGCAGAATCGCCAGTTTCCCTTTTACTCCCTCTGCTAGCCTTTCCAACTGGACAATGCACAACGTTTCCAGACCAAATGAGCCCAGTGAGCCTGAAGTGTCTAGGAGTTATCCACCAGTCACCAGTGCACTCAGTGCAGAGGCCCCTGGATCTTCCTCGGTTGCTGGCTATAGCAATGAGACCCTCGTGAAAGAAAAACCTGCTTCCGCTCCAGTTTCCTCCACGCAGCTGTTGTCGTCTGGGGTTCATTTCTGGAACTTTTCTAGTGCGAGCTCATCCGCCTTATCTTTTGCCATTTCCAACCGAGAAGGGGTTCTGATGAACGCCTCGACCTCTTCGGGGCCTGTTTCGGGGATTGAATCGTTTGTTTCGGGCGTGTCCGGGGCTACGGGAGTCTATATTTCCAACGAGTCCAGGTCTTTGAGAGCTTCAGACGGTAAGGGTCCGGACTCCTATTCGGCTACTCTTCGTTTTGCCAACATCTCTCGGCAAATTTCAGGGTCACTGAGTACTCATGGCCTTCCGGTTTTGAATTCAAGTGTTTGGGGGTCCCGTCCCTCCTTGTCGCCCTTTTCTGACCAGGCCAGCGCTTTTTTGAATGAATCTAGCGTTTTTGTTACTGAAACTACAAAATCGGTCTTGGAGTTTTCCTCTGGGTTCTCCTTTCCCGAGACTGTCGGTGATATCAGATCTGCACAAACTTCAAGGCCTCTGGCCACCTCTGGACACGACATTCGGGCCCCCGTCAATCTGTCTACACCCACTGCCTCATCTAGTTTTGCCCAGGACAAAAGCCCTTTGCATGGGTCGAATATTCTGACATTCTTACAGATGCCCTCCTCGAATACTCGGTCAAGTTTCCTGTCCTGGTACGTGCAGAATGCTTCCATTTTACCAAACACGGAGACAAATTCCAGTGCGTTCCCTTCTTTTATGCCCCTGATTTCTGGCCAATTGTTCTCGAATGGATCAGAAGTTCACGAAACTTCCCTAAATGTGTCCAGTCCATTTTTATTATCAGCCTCAATGACCATGTCGATGTTAGCGGTCTCAACTCATACGTCTTTGCTTTCCAGTCCAGGATACATGAATGCATGGAACGTTTCCGGTTTCTCCGGCTCCTTGTCTGCGTCTTACCCTTTGAGCAGCTACAGGGCCTGGAACAGGTCTTTTGGAGCAGCCCCTCGAAGTTCCCAGGGAAATCATTCAGCCTATGACGGTGTTTCTAGGAAATCCTTCAACCATGCAAGTACCAGGTCTTCTGAAACAGCTGGTTTTGCATCTGTTGAACTTGCCTCTGCGGTTTCATTCTCTGGGCTTGAATCCAAGCAACTGGCCTCTGATTTGTCGCTTTCTATGACACCCAAAAACGTGTCAGAGCCATCCTTTTTCCCGAAGACGACTGCCTACGGATCTTGGAACTTGCGGAACTCCTCCAGGCATCTCTCCTCCGCCTTACCAACAAATTTCGTGGCAGACACTCGATACTCCGTCACTTCATCTGCTAGCCATGGACATTGGGAGACCTTGAACTCTTCTAGATTGCCTTCATCGCAGGGATCTCCCTTTTTGTCAGTGTCTACGATTCCTTGGTCTGGGTTTTCTTTCTCGAATGCCACCAGTGCTCCCGATTCCGCCGCTTCCAATTCTCCGTCTGCCACTCAATCTCCGGTTTCCTTTGCTTCAGTTTCCTTTGCTTCGGGCTCGACGTATAAGGCCCTGTCTCCCCCTGCTCAACGACGGCCTGTGAACGCCTCGTATCTCTCCAGTGGTTTGCCAAATACCGGGCTCTTTTCTCGGTCTTTTTCGGAAGCCTCGGTGACTCAAAACTTCATATCGCTGGTCGCTGGTGCCTTCTCCAGTCAATCTGTATCCTCCACGTTGTCAAGCCTGAACAGATCCAATCTTAATGTTGAGCCCAGGTGGAGTATGAACTCAACCGACCCATCCTTCCTGTGGCGGTCTAACCCAAGTGCATCGACTCTGGTAGCTTTTGTCGGAAGTTCGCTTCTCATTTCTGTCTCAACCTCGGCCTGGGCTCTCAGCAGTGTTCGGAATTATTCCACCACCTTTTCCAAGGCTCCCGACTTCCTTATCCTGCGGGGCCCCCGGTCATGGACATTGAATGCTTCGATACTGTCAACACTGACGGTTGGTGATCCCAATGGTTCCCTGACCACTGGCTTCTCCTCCCCAACAAAAGGCCAAAAAGTTCTGACTGGGGCAGCTTCCACACAAATAGTTTCGATGCACTTTTCGTCTGGCTTTTTGACTTCAAAGGCGATGAGCGCTGGCTCTGCATTTCCCAATGCCACTAGTTTGCTGAGTCTTTTCGAACCCACTGATAGCTCGAGCTCCAGGAGTACAAACGCCTCAACTTTTTTGCCTAGTTTGTCCTTGAGGCCATTGACTTCTGCCCTGGGTGTTTTTTCGTCTAATGGGTCTGTTTCGCATGCGTCACCTTTGGCTGTGGGCAGGCTAAATTCCTCCATATCCTCTGAGACGAGAATATCCACCTTCATGTCGCTTTCCTCCACTGAGCGGTGGACGTCACGAATCTTCTTCTCGAACGAGTCCAGTCTGTGGAGGGACGGTGCATCAAGCACCTCGGGGCTCTCCAGCACGGCCGTGAATTTGTCTATGCCCTCGGTATTTCCTTCCTCCAACTGGCTAGGCAGCTCCAGGACCCTTTCTTCTAAAGAGATCAGTGTTCCAACACCAGAAATCTCCTTCAGCTCGGACGATCCTTTTATTGGGCCCTGGAAACACGCCAACTCATCGAGAGCCTCCAGCACAGGAGCTTTTCCTGGTTTTGTCTCTTCTTCTGAGGCCGCTTCTTCCTCGGCTTCCTCGAATATGTCCAGTGCTTGGAGCTTAAGAGAGCCTTCCGCTTCTCCTTCCGTGGCCACTCGGCGCCTTGCTAGCGGCTCCAGGTTTCTGTTTTCTTCAAACACGTCTCAATCCATTGCTCACCTTTCCTGGACCTTATTGAATGCTTCTATGTCGCCGGTCTCTGGCCCCGTTACTTGTGGGTCCTCCAATAGACCTTTCCAAACAGAAGCGTCCTCAAAATTGTCTAGATCTAGGTCTTCATCAACCCCCTCTTGGGCACAACCGTCTAGTGCCAACCTGTCCTGGAAAATGAACACTACTGCGAGTCCTGCCAAAAGCGTGCTAGGGGGTTCAAAGCTGCCCACCTGGGACCTTACCAGCGGTGTTGTATCTCCCAGTGTCTATCAATTGTCCAAAAGCTCTGAGACTTTTGGATACTTTTCGGTGTCGAATTCTTCGCTGGCTCCAACGGCAAGCCTTTTGGGTACCATTTCGTCACCCATGCCAAAGAACACTTCTCATTTCAGGGGATATTCCACAAGTCTCCAGGCCTCGCTGCCTTCTTCTGGCTCTTGGATCATGGCAAACTCCACTTCAGCTTCATCAGGACCTTTTGCAGCTTCAAGTGGCTTTGTTGCAGCTTCCTCAGGGGCCCTGTCAGCCTCGCATCAGTCCCATTTAATATGGGCTTTTTCAGCCACAAATGTGTCTTTGAATTCTAATGGCTCAACTTCTGCTTCTGGTGTGTCCTTTCTTAGCCCCTCAGGAGACCTGAATTCTCCCATACTGGTTACTGTCTCGGAATTTTCCGGCGGTCCCTTTTTTACGCTGAATCGATCTGACTTGCCCAAAGTTTCGACCCACTCACAAAAGCCCCATGTTTTCAGTGACGGGGAAATTTCCAAATCCAGTGTTTCAGTCAAGCCATACCTGTCTAAAACACACATTTCGATGGTTGACTCGGCAGCTTCAAACAACCGGACATCCGGGCTCTGGGACAATGGGTCCAGTGTGTCCACGCCGGCTCCTGAGAGCCGTTCTGGAAGGCCCCTTGGCTCCCTTACTTCCTGGACTTCCCTGAATGGTATGACTTCGAAGGGTCCTGTGACTTCTGATGGGCTTTCTGCAGACTTTGGGGCTTTCAAAAACGTCTCCATGGCCTCAGCATTACCTAGCTCTATCCATACAATTCAGTCCTCTGCGGGTTACAGCTCTTGGAGCTTTAAGGACCCCCTGATGTTTTCGGGCTCCCAATCGTTGGTCCAGGGTTCGGGTGCTTTCAAAAAGTCGAGTTTTTCTCCATCCAGGCCCGCCGCTTTGACCATCTCTTCTGGTGGACACTTTTCTTCCAAAGGGTCAGTCCTGGGACTTGCAATACTGTCAGCCAGGCCCAAGTCGAATGTTTCAATGAACGATTCAAGCCGAATCTCTGTGAAAGCCATCAGTACACATTCACGGCCCGGCTTGTGGAGTCAAGCGGAATTCTCTGAGGCGCCTGGCCTTCACCAGCCGGGTTTTTCCAGTCTTGCCTCTTCAAAAGGGTCCAGCTGGAACCTGGCCAACATTACGGCAACTGTCTCGACTAGGTTTACTGAAACCGGCTCCCCAGTGTTTGAAACGGCCTCAGTGTTTGAAACGACCCCAGTGTTTGAAACGGCCTCAGTGTTTGAAATGGCCTCTGAAACGCCGGCTCAAACGCCCATGTCCGCATCTTCTCGCCCGGGAAGACCCTTTGTGAATGTCTCTAGTGTTGACAAGCCAAATGCATCACACTCGTCGGTCTCTTTTGTTTGGAGCAGCTCGGGAAGAAAGCAGTCATCTGGACCGTCTGCACCCATTTCCGCTTCCCGTTTCGACTCCCGTCTGGCTTCGGCTTTGGGCGTTTCGCTCTCCAACAGGTCTAGTGTGAGCGATTCGGGCTCTTACGGGCCCAGTTCCTGGGCGCCTGAATCTTTTGCTTTGCCTGTTTCAGCCGAACCCTCTGCATCGGAACTGGCTGTACGCAAATATGGCTCAATTCTGTCTTCTGGGCTCTTTTCGGGGCTGGCATCCTGGAACAGTTCCCGTATTTGGACGTCTGCTGAGGGTTCGACAGCGAGCCGCTCCCCTGGCCACATCTCGTGGGACCACGCCAGCTTGTCCGAATCTGCCTCCAAGGAAACGCCATGGCCCTCTCCATATGGGCCGCCAGCCTTTTCTCCCGCTTGGAATGTCTCCATCCCGGCAGAATCCGGCCCAGGGTCCCGTCTGGCCACCTCCTTGGCTTCGCAGGCTTCGGAGGCCACCCATCTTCCCTCTCTTTTGTCCCCAGTGACTTCCATGTCAGTCCCTCCGGCGAGCCCCAACGACGCTGGTGTGCGCCAAAAAGCCGGTTCTTCAACGACCGCTCCGCCAGAAGTTCGGGGGCCTTGGTCTAATTTGAACGTGTCGAAGCAGTTCTCCTCCAGACCGCTTTTGCCCTCGTCTTTCCCTTCTCAGCGAACCTTCGCTTCTGCCCTGTCGCTTTCCCGACTTCCAGATGCCCTGAAACACCCTGCTAACTCAACCTTTTCGCCGCCACACTCCACAGTTTCCGGAAAGACAGGCCCAACTCCCGGTATTTTAGCCCACGCCGAGACTTCGTCCATCTCCCTCTCCAGTTTGTCCAGGAATTGGCTGGGTGCTTCGTCCGGGAAAAGTGTCAAAGTGGTAGGCCCCTCTGGGGAAGCAAAATCGGCCGGGCCTCTGCATTGGACCCCTCCCAGGGTTTCGGGAGTGTCACTTACAAATGCTTCTGGCCTGCATCATTTCGGATCTTTTGCCTATTCTGGCTATCACAGCTCCTGGTCCGTGGGTGACTCCTCCAAGAGTATTGTGTCGCCATTTACGGTGCCTGGTTTGCGGCCTGGGAACACAACCACTATTTCGTCAGTTTCTGTGTCCACTGCTTCGGCCTTTTCCACCTTGCCTGGAATCTCTTCTGATTTCGAGCCCTCCAGCACCTGGGGCAACTTGAGCAAGTGGTCGTCCAACGAAAGGCCTGTCCAAAGCGAGTCTCCTTCGGCTACGCACGACACTTTGGTGGGTTCCTTCACTCTGCCTTGGTCTTCAAACATTTCGACCTCGAAAGTTTCGACCTCGGAAGTTTCGGTCATGTTGTCTGCCGCAGTGAGCGGTGCTACGAAGCCCTCTTTCCACAACGCCTCTGAAAAGCCACAAGAGCCCGCTTTGCCCGTTTTGCCATTGACTTCAAGCTCCTACGGGTCCTTCTCTCCGTCCTTAGGCACCTCAGTGTCCGGCTCGGGCTCCAGTCCTGTCCAGGTCCACACGGACCCCAGCGCTCTGCTGGGACATGGGTCTCTGGCTCCAGGCGTGTTTTCCAGGCTCAAAAATGGATCCAGTGACGTCTCCTTCCTTGAACCAACCGGCTCCCTTCCAACCATGTCCACGTCACTCACGGCTGCTTTGCTGTCCAGTTTAATGCCAAGTTTGGTGTTCAATAAAGTATCCATTGAGGTATCCCCTGAGGTGTCCATCCCAATGTTAGCTTCAGTGTTTAGTGGAGAATCCAGTCCAGTTTCCAGGGCGGTGTCCACTTCACAGTCCAGAGAATTGACTAGTGCAGCACCAAGTTCAGTGCCCCCTTCAGTGTTTGCTTCTATATCTTCAGGATCCATTGCAGTGTCCGAAGCAGTGTCCAGTCCACTGTCCATGTCACTGTCCATGTCACTGTCCAATTCACTGTCCAATTCACTGTCCATGTCACTGTCCAGTTCACTCCCCAGCTCAGTGCCCTCCTTACTGTCTGCTTCAATAACCACCGCATCTGACCTCAGATCTCCACCTTTCACATCTTCCCCTTCACCGCCACCTTTCCGGCCGGTGGGAGACACCTCTGAGATTTGGCCCTCCTCACCACTTTCGAGGGCAGAAAAGTCCTCAATCTTGGCCCTGGGACTTTCCCAAAATCCCATCTCCTCGGCCAGAACTTCAGGACCGCGATTGGCCCTCGCCCATGGAACCGGTGCAAGTTCAGATGCAGTTGAGTCCGCCCCCATTGCACGTGACTCGAGGAGCATCAAAGCCTCGATTCCTGCAGTTTCCAGAACCTCAGAATCGGCGTTTTTCTCCCGTGCTTCAGGAGCCTATGCGTCTGGAGAAAGAGAGTCATCTACTCCATCTGCCGACGGAAGCGAGACTTTTGCTTCGGATGAAATTCCTGGATCAAACTGCTCCGAATTGTTGGCCGGGGGCTCGACTGCAGGCAATAGCCGTCCGGCCGATGCTTCATCTTCAATCAGCCCATTGACTGAGAGATTTCTGACTGTTTTGACTGGAAGGTCGACTGGAAGTTCTTGGACTGAGAGATTTCTGACTGCTTTGACTGGAAGGTCGACTGGAAGTTCTTGGACTGAAAGCTCCTTGGTCGTTGCTTCGGCTACATCCACCAGCCTACTCCCTGGTTCTAGCAGCTCCACGGCTGAAACACCCAGGAATTTGTCCGTTGTGCCTATTTCGAGCGAACGCTCTTGCACGAAGCGGACGTGCAACTCTTTGCCGAGAACAAGTGCCGGCTCAGCAGCTGCTTCCGCTCTCCATCACTCAAGGAATATGCCTATTGAAGCGGCCTTGGCAAGCCCAGCTGAATCCACGGCCGAAGCTTCCATTGCGGCCTCACTTGGGGCCTCTGATGCTGCCCACACCGGCTCTACGAGCATCTTTCCCTCTTCTTCACTGCGGGACTCCACGAGCACCTTTCCCGCTTCTTCACTGCGGGGCTCCACGAGCACCTTTCTCGCTTCTTCACTGCGGGTCTTTTCAGGTGCTTCATCTATCGCTTTTTTCCCTCCAGCTGTGTCTTCTGCGTCTCTGGAATCCATCCCAGCAACTATGCCTGCCGCATTGTCTGAAATTTCGGGTCTTGCATCAGACAGTCTCGGGGGTCCTTCCACTCCATCGCCAGATGTTCCACCAGCCACCCCCAGGTCACACACCACATTGTCTGTATCGAATTGTTCTGAGGTGTGCTCTCGGTCACATACCACATTGCTGTCTGCAGTGCCTATGCTTTCATTTGCAGGGCCTTCAAAGTCTGGCACTGCTTTTTTGCTGAGTACTCGGGATGCTTCATCAGGTACATCGACTTTGTCAGGTACTTTATCGGAAACCTCTGGCGCCTTTTCTTCCAAAACACCAGACATTCCTAGTCGTTATAGCATGGGCTCGGAGTTGCCTCTGTCTGCGTCTCATCAGGAGGTGTGGTCGGCTGGAAAACTGCCCCAGCCTGTATCTTCCCTTGGCAAAATGGCCGGCGGATACCCCTCATCGGCCTCTGCTTCACCTAGCTGGTCTTTGTCCACCAAAAACGGCTCCCTCCCTTCTATGGGTGGCTCCTCCAGTCCCTCTAGAGTCTCTGCTAGCTCTCCGGAGTTGGGCCACGCCGGGACTTCCAGGGTCCATGTTTCGAGCATTTCGCAGGCCTCTGCTTTGATGAGCCAAGGCTCTGCACCATTGGCTAGGCATAGCGGGTCGAGCAGCCTCCGTGGTTCCGCCCCAAGCCGGTCGGGCTATTTCAACTCGGAGAGGTCTGTCCCATTGGACAGGCCTTCTTTTTCGCCGCAGGTTCCATATCTGTCTCTGACTGCACTGAGTTTTCTGGCTGCACTGAGTTTTCTGGCTGCACTGAGTTTTCTGGCTGCACTGGGTTTTCTGGCTGCACTGAGTTTTCTGGCTGCACTGAGTTTTCTGGCTGCACTGGGTTTTCTGGCTGCACTGGGTTTTCTGGATGCACCGAGCATGCTATTTGCGTTGCTTCCCTCGAATACATCACAAGTGCCAGGAAAGATTCCCGATGAAACTTCCAGTGCCCTGGTTCCGATGGCTACCAAAGGATCTTCCAGATTCTCGGAATCTGGACCGTTTACATCCTCGGGCATGGACATTTTGACCTCTGGATCTGATAGCATGGCCCGCGAGACCTCTCAATCGGCTGTCATGGAAGGATCTAATTGTTCCAGCCGGACTGACTCGAGCCAGCCAACCCCATGGTCCAACACATCGGATAATGGATACTCCAGCACAGTTTGGTCGGGCACAGCCTTCCCTTCTATGCCCGAATCTCATGCGCCCTTCTGGAATGCGTCCAGAGCTTCGTTTCCGACTGCAGGTCAATCGGTATGGCGTGGTTCGATTCAAGGCAACGCCGGGTCGTTCTTTTCGAAATCCCAAGTTTCTCCGCTGGCTTCTTCGAAGATTCAAGTTTCAGCGATACACATTCTGGAGATCCCGGAGAATCATCATTCAGTTATCCCAGAGGTTCCGTCCTCCTCAAACGTGCCAGGTGAGGCGTACTCACCATCGCGGGGAGACAATTCTATTCCTCCTGGCCGCATACCAGACCGTTCCAGCCATCATTCACCATCCTCGGTCTCGGAGGGGTCGCTTGCTGGAGAATGGCCTTCCGTCAGCCCTTTGGTCCGGGATGTTTCCATGCCCGGGTCTAGTCCTAGTCCCATTTCGGCAAGTCCTAGCAAGCCGAGCCCCCCAGGAATGACTCTGGTTTTGGGGTCTGCCTCGAGCCCTGCGTCGTCGGTCCATGAAGCAAGCAGCCTGCAAACTCGCCTTTTCTCAGAGAATGATGGATCGGGAACGCTTGCACCGAGCATGGCGCGGGCTCTGGGTCAGGGTTCCGCAATCCTGATTTCTTCGTCACGCTCGTTGCCTGGATTATCCGCTTCGTCCTTGACCCGCTCGGCCGTCTCGACTGTCCCAGACACTTTGACTCCCAGTGGGTCTTTAATTTCTGATGGGTTATTCTTGACCTGGACAAATGCTTCTTTTTCAGTTCCGAAGGTTTCTATCTTGGACTCGGTCTCTGTGGATTCTGTCTCTGTGGACTCGGTCTCTGTGGACTCGGTCTCTGTGGACTCGGTCTCTGAGCTGACTGGAGAGCTCTCTGCTGCGACAGACCCTTCTGTTTCAACTATGACCCACTCAATCCCGGGCACTCCAGACTTTGGTGCTTCAGTCCATTCAACCGCAGAGGAAATGTCTCACCCCAGCTTGACAGTGGTGTCCGTGTCACCCACTTCTTTGGTTTTGAAGGGGACAGAGTTAGCGTCGGTCGAAACTCCCAGACTCATTGCGTCTGAACTTTCGGCCCAATCTTTGCCTTCAAAAGCGGCCCTTGTTTCCAATAGATCGGAACGGCTCAATACTCTGGTTTCGGAAGTTCCCGGGCCACTGGCGTTGGGGGTGTGGGATGCTTTATTTCCGATACTGGCCAAGTCTTTTGTGTCCGGCCTGCCTGAATCCAGTTCTGGCTCTCTCCTTTCCGTTTCGGGCTCTTTGGCCGCTCGGGCCTCCCCTAATTCAGAAGGTATGAGCACCGTTTTGTCGCGTTCTAGTCTGGCTCTTTCTTATGCTCCGGCCTCTAGTCATATCTCGGGGCCTCTAGCCTTGTTTTCGACTTATGAGACATTGTCTTTGTCCGCCTCGAGCACTTCAGGCCTCGTTTTGAGACCTTCTTCCACAACAGCTTTGCCTTCCCGCTGGACTAGGACTGGTTTGTCTGCGTCGGTCTCACTGTCCTCGGTCACACCATCCTTGATCTCCACTTTATCTCCCAATGAAACCGCAGTCTCTTGGACGCCTTCGTTCGTGTCCAAATTAACCCTGTCGGCCCTGATTACGGCCCCCTTTCCGTCTTTGACAATTGCCTCCACTTCAGACACAACAGACCGGGTCATTCTGAGTGACCGACCCTCCTTGTCCCTCTTCAGTCTGCATGTGGCTGCACACTCCAAGTCTAGTCCAGCGGCTTTCTTATCCAAGAACTCTGGGGACTTATCAAATACGATAACGTCGGGCTTCCGAGAGACAGATGGTGCATCCTTGTCCAAATCCATCCTGGAAACTCCCGCCTCAATCGAATTTGTTGGGCCTTTGGTCTCGAAAAGCCCTGGTGTTTTGGAAACCCTCGTGGCTGAGACTCAGCTTTATGCCTCATCGACATTAACCAAGACATTTTCTTTGGACTCCGCCAGCCCCCACTTGGCCTCACTAACCTCGGGCCCAAACCAGTCGACTGTGAAAGCTTCTTCAGCGGCCCTCTTTGCCGAACGAGCCTCAGGGAATGTCCGGAAGTCGGGCACTCCCATGACCCTCTCTTCAAAAAGCTCGGGGCTGTGGGAGCCCACTTCCAGCCTGCTTGGTCCTTCTAACGACTCGGGCCCATGCTCCTCTGGTGGGTGTGGACCGGTTGACTTGCCAGGTTCTGGCTCCCCTGTGTCTTTTGCAAAGTCATCTGGCTCTTCATTGTCCTCCTCGAGCACACCTCGTTCTGGTCCAGCACCAGATCTTTCGCTTGCCTCTCATTCGAGACTTGGTGAAGATGCATTTTTGAAGTCTCAAGCACCTCTTGGCTCTTTCCACCCTATCACAAGGACTTTAAGCGAGGCTTCTGCTCCCAGTGGTTCCGAACATGTTGATACTGCAAACACTTTCGGGCCTGCAGTTTCCCTGGACCAATGGCACTTACGCTCGTCTACTTTGGAGCGTTGGGAAATTTCAAGTGCTTCGGCCATTTCTGGGTCTAGCTCCTTTTCCGGCCCTTTGTCCAGCTCCAGTTTGTCCGACTCCAGTTTGTCCGGCTCCAGTTCCTTCTCCAGATCTTCCGCATCTTTGTCTGACCCGCTTCAATCTGTCAGGACCAGCTCCTTCCTGGCCCAAGCTTCACACGTGCCCAAAGCTTCCCACAGAGGCGCCGATGCCCCAAGATCCTTCAGCACACCAAATGGTGCAGTGAAATCCTCCCCCACTGTCTCGACGTTTCTCGCCGATTACTCAAGTCCAAAGCCCCAAGCTGCACGTGATGCTTCCACCAGTGGCGGTCTAAACCTTAGTGGCTCCAGCATGGTTCAGCCCTCGAACACTGCCCAGGGTCCTTTCTCTTCCGGGACCTCTGCAGCTCCCACATCAGACGCGGCTGATTCCAGGGCCGGCTCTGCCCGCTTGCACGCTCCATCTCCAAACGCTCTGCTAGGGGACTTCTTGGACCAGCCAACCGAGCCGAGACTGTCTGCTGATGATGTGCAGACTCACGCCACCAGAGAGCCGAGCGAAGCTTTGCCATGCCTGGATGTTTCTGAGTGCCTGAGAAAGGCTTTGGCGGCTCCAGTGGATGTCCCCGAGGCGAACGCCTCTGCCAATGTCCCGGCCTCTGCCAATGTCCCGGCCTCTGCCAATGTCCCGGCCTCTGCCAGTATTCCGGCCTCTGCCAATATTCCGGCCTCTGCCAATATTCCAGCTCCTGCGCATGGCTCAGTCTCGGGCCTTGTGCAAGATTCTAGGGCCCCCAGTGCCTGGAAAGCATCTATAGGCCCCGGAGATGAGGAAGCTACCCCGATCATACCCTCCATAGCTGCTCCTCCTGAAAGCTTACGGCCGGGTGCTTCCGCCATGACATTCTTCTCCACCAAGGCCCTGATATCATCTGCTTCTGGAGGGGCTGAGGAACTGGCCCCAACAAGAATTGGCCCTGGGCAGGCCTCATCCGTTGTCATGTTATCCAAACAGCCAGTGCTTCTGGTGTCTGGCTTGTCCAGTTTGTCAGTTTCAAATGCACAAGCCACCATTCCACAGAATCCTTCTGCTTCAGGTTGCGCTGGTTGTGGCGACGATTCCAGGTCCATTGTGTGGAACACTTATACCGACTTTTCCACATACTGCCCCACTAGGACTACCTTGACGGTCACGGTGTGTGGTAAGGTATGCCACGCATCCACAGTGACGGTGACCAGTGCCACATCCTTGACCGTGTCTGGAATGTGCATTGTTGGCGAGACGGAGTCCATAATTTCTAAACAGCACGGGTTAGAGTCCGCCCTCCTCTCCACTGCCAGACCCACGGAAACCGCCGAGCCTCTTTCTCGTTTTGGGGCCGTCGGCAGTCCAAATAACGACATTGATGGTTCTGTGCATGGTACAATCCATGTGACACTTGCTGCCAGACCCAAAGATGGCTTGGTGAAAGAATGGGTGCCCGAGAGGGGGGATCCTGACTTGGGTGCAGAGAGGGAACCAGTTCCTGAGGAGCTGACTCCGAAGAAGAGTCCAGGAGAATCGAATCCGGGAAAAGAACTCAGTCCAGAAAAGGTACCCAGTTTAGAGCTGGTTGCTGGACATATTGCACAGCAAGATCTGGGCGAAGTGAATGACCCCGAAAAAGACCCGATCCTGAAAGACGCGATCCTGAAAGACCCGATCCTGAAAGAACGGCTCACCCTTGAAGATCCCCCCTCAAACCCACTCACAGCCCAATCCGGACTTGGTATGGAAGTGCACGCTACCCACGTGCTCACAAGCACCACCCGTGCCTCGTACGCCAATGGCGCATCACGGAACCGCCCGTATCTCTTGGCCCTTGTTGCTTTGTTGGTTTGATTTTCCATAGTTCCATCCCCGGCCCGTCCGGGCGTCGGCGTTAGCCACCGCTAACCTTTGATCCGACCAATCAGAACCTTAGTTACTTGAATCTGATGCTTTTTGATGTGCTGTAGCCGCCTTGCCCCACGGCATGGATTGCAGGTTTGACCCGGTAGGCCTTGTTCGTATGTGCAGGTAAAGGACTGCTGGGTTTGCTAGATTGCTGGTTTGGGCTAAAGCTGCCCAAAGGTGTCCATACCGTAACATTCTGTCTATGTAGAGCAGGAACGCGAACACCACCAGGTCACCCTAAAAACCAAACCAGCCATAGGAAACAAAGGCTCAAAACCCAGAGCAGAACCCAACCCAAAATGAACACAGGCCAAAATGAACACAAACCAACCCGAATCCAAAGGCCCACCGCCCCAGCTCCTCTGCTTCTGTGTACCGGCGCATGCAGTCCGCGGGTCTGTTGAGAAATAACAAGCGCGCATAGCTTAATGTGCTAGACTTGCTACACATATATTATACTTACCATTTAGTATATTATATGTTGTATGGCTGATATTTCCCTT